>JAAXYW010001096.1:13821-25198 GCA_036851895.1 Orthonychiurus folsomi
AAAACTCCATTTGCCCCCCCCCCCCCCCACGTAAAATATTTTGAGCCCAATTTCAAAACTTCGCCAAAAATCGAGTTTTTATTTCGCATCCGTAATATTTTGAATAGAACCATTCTAGACCACCATTTCCATAATGGTCGCCACGGATTCCGTGGTGCGCATGTCACACGACTCCATTGTAAGCTTAATGTCAAATTACATCTACTAACACATTTGTTGGGCTATAACTTGCTTATTTGCTGTGTATGCACACCCAATACTATGCGAAGGCCAGCATAATGTCTGGAGCTTCTATCATTTTTAGTATTTTGATAACATTTTATTTTCTATTTCGTAATCAAATTCATACTAAAAAAGAGCGAGCATTTGTTTAATATTTGAATTTACAAACTATATAACGTCAAAGCCGATCTCATTTGTGACACGCATGACCTGTGACTAAATTCAATCAAATGTAACTTGATTTCTGAATGGCTCCAATCTTTAATGCTCGTCACAAATACCAGCGATTCGGTTTAATCAAAGCATTCCGATCGAAATATTGGGAGTAGATTTCACAAAATTACATGTGGGTGGGTTAGATATCTGCGTTTTGCCATGTACCTAAGGCTCAGTTTAATGACAAAAAAAGATCACTTAATCCAACGAAAGTCATAAAATTTACATTTTAATAGCTTGACTCAGACTTCTCAAGGCTTGCCTAGCAGTAAAATTTTAATTGATTAATAGTGAGTGTGTGATTGAAAATAAATTCTCTTCTCTCATGCTTGTTAACTTCAATTTCAAGAAATCGTGTTTTAAATCATATTTTTTGAAAGAAAATAGTTAATGCATGATTTGAGCATGCAGTTTCAAACCATTGAGAATGGAAATAAATAAAAATATTAGCGTTGGATTCTCAGGCCGTGTGGTTTGTTCGAGTTGACTAGGTATATAATTCAGCGTTCTTTATATTCCTTGCAATCAGAGTGTAACTGGAAGTATTGTGGCAGTGTAGGATTGGGGTTTGGATTGCTTGAGATAAACATGATGCTCCTCATGCACTGATCATCCTTAATGAACACCCCGACTCTACAGCATTTGCCATGAATTGTGAATAGATTGGACTGGTATACATAAGTAATGGTTCTGCTCGAGTAGCTTCATACTTTGATGTGGCTTCAAGGGTTTCGATTAGTGAAGCCATGTGCATCGACGGTTTGTTTGAAATCAAAATATAATATGCCTTCACTAATGAAAATCCGAATCAATCTAAGCGTCACCACATCTCGACACATTAAATGTTATGGTGCACATGCACTACTGACATTTGCTTTTCGTTCAATTTTATCAAATTGATCAATGTTAGTATTCTGCGCACTTGCTTGCATTATTTTCGCGCGTTTTTGACTGCCAAACAAATTTACCTTTGACATTATTAGTTCTAATACTAGTTCTAAGCATCTTTTGCTAAGCTAAAGCTAAAATACAAAAATGATAATACACCCACATCCTAATTATTGGATATTATTATCTTTTAAGGCTTGCTCACTTTCATCAACTGCTGGAACGTGAGATGGGCTGCTACTGTGCAAGATGTCTTCACGTATGCAAAAGTGTTGGCGCTTCTGATCATCATCATAACTGGAATCATTCAACTTTGCTATGGTGAGTTCCACAGCTACACTTTTCGGCAAGAATTTTGTTGTTGTCAAGCTTGTACGACCTGCACGAAATTCATTAGTTGTGTACACGACAGGGCAGTCAAACTAGTAACCTATTAGAGCATCCTTAAAAAAACTCCTCCAGATTTATTTCCAAATGTTATTAAAGTTAAGATCCAGAGTGGAAATCAAGCTTATTTTTTTCACATATTTAATTAATTCCATATTTTGTGTTGAGTTTTGTTGTAGCTATGTCCGTGTGGTGTCAACTGTTAATCTCTTTATTTTGAAATTTTTAATTGCAGGATACACAGACAATTTCACTTGGGACAAAACTGAGAAAAGTATTCCTAAAATTGCACTTTCGTTTTACTCGGGGCTCTTTGCTTATAATGGGTGGTAAGTACATTTTGGCATTTTGATTTTTCAACAAACGAGTAGACCAAATACAGCAAAATTAACGCTTACATGAGACACAGGTTGTGTGTGGGTAAGTTATTTATGAAGCTCTAAACGGGCGCTTTGGTAGTGTTCTTTGAGCTAGGCCTTGAGATTTTTAGTGCTCTATTGGGAGCCTCAGCATTTGTCCAATTTTGAAAGACACAAAGGAAGGGTATAGCATTTACTTGTAAAAATGAGCTTAAGCTGCGGTCTGAACAATAGGAAATAATGAATCTTAAAAAACATATTAATTACACTTTCGCTTGGAAGCGAGTGCTCTTAGCAAAATTATACTCAAAATACACCCACTGGATACAGGCGACTACGGAGATGTTTATTGGCTTGTCTCTTCACAGAAAATTAAAGCCTGCCGAGACTTACTTACTAAAAGATTGCGAGAATACGCAAGCTTGTAGTTGTTATTTGTCGTTTTGACTGAAACGCTTGACATTCAGCAAGTTTGAAACTTTTCGGAATGTGCGTCATGTAGTTATTTAATAGCACTAGAGATAATAAATACAACTTTCAAAATGCGTCATAAATCAGGCCGAAACTTTCAAAAATGAAATAAGAGCAATAATGAAGTCCGAATGTAGATCCCCTAATTGGCTGACTGAATAAGTTATTATTGGCATTTATATTTTATTTTACGTAGACTTAAGCCTTTGCTTCTCCCAGTTCTGATGAAATATAATGCAGGATGTAATATTTTCAGGAATTACTTGAACTTCATCATCGAAGAATTGAAAGATCCTGTCAAGTAAGTTTTGTATGAACTTTAATGATTTTCTAGACATTCAGCAAGTTTGAAACTTTTCGGAATGTGCGTCATGTAGTTATTTAATAGCACTAGAGATAATAAATACAACTTTTAGAATGCGTCATAAATCAAGCTGAAACTTCTAAAAATGAAATAAGAGCAATTATGAAGTCCGAATGTAGATCCCCTAATTGGCTGACTGAATAAGTTATTATTGGCATTTATACTTTATTTTACGTCGACTTAAGCCTTTGCTACTCCCAGTTCTGATGAAATGTAATGCAGGATGTAATATTTTCAGGAATTACTTGAACTTCATCATCGAAGAATTGAAAGATCCTGTCAAGTAAGTTTTGTATGAACTTTAATGATTTTCTGCACAAGACTTGTTTCCTAATAAAATAATTGGGGCATTTAATTTCCGGCAGGGTATCAAGAATGTTAATTGTATATTAGAATTTGTTTAATGTTTTAAGAAATCTGCCACGTGCCATTGGCATATCTTGCATAGCTGTAACCGTCATATACGTCTTTACAAATGTTGCTTTCTTCACCACATTGACAACAGATGAAATCTTGAATTCGGAGGCTGTGGCAGTGGTAAAGTTATTTATTTTATATAATTTTATTCGTACTGCTGCTACTATTCTCAAACTATCTTTTAATTTACATTTTACTAAGTACGCACACATGAAGAGATCGATTTTCAGCTTGTGCCTGTTAGTGCCAATGCCAATGTGAATCATATTTTATAAGTGCAACTTTCTAGCATTACCCAAAGCTTGCAACACAATTTAATTTCTTCGAGTGTGTCACCATATACAGCCTTTCTCATTGGCTGATTGTTTCATTCTTTATAAACAATGGAAAATAACAAGTCGAATGACACACGTCTAGACATTTTTTAGTTGGCCACCTCAAATTCTTTTTTCATTTGTGATTGCTCGTTTCCAGATGGTGCATTGAAAAATGTACCATCTGGAAACGAGCTGCATATTTTTTTACTTGTCAGGGTACTTTGAAGATATAATTATTAAGGTGAAATACAGGTGTATATTACTGGAATAAATGGTTTAATTTTAATTTAATCTTTATTTGCTTCCTTACAGACATTCGGTAACAAATTGTATGGATATATGGCATGGGTAATCCCGATCTTTGTTGCTATGTCAACATTTGGTGGTGTGAATGGAATTCTACTCACATCTTCACGGTAAGCAATTTGATGCGATTGCGATACTATACTGTTTATGTTTGAGATCAGTGTGGAGATTTCTTATCTGTGGCTTTTATTTCTGAAATGCCCAGTTTTTGTTTGAGTACATACTAGTAGGGTTCCTCGCCAGATCCGTTTTGGTAGGTCACACAGGCTTAGACAAATAAACAATAGGAATTCGAAATCAAAATTAGTACGAAGAGATTCCGGTTAGGTTATTTAAATAATTATTGTTTCAAAGGCGTGATGTGATTTTCTAGTTTCTTGTCAGGTGATCTGAGTGCATAAAGGAATATAAAGATAACTCTCAGAGATAACATCGCACTAAGTATCTAATAATAACACGTATGATACTTACTAGGCTGGGTTACAATAAGTGACTGGCAAATTCCGCTAATAGAATTCTTCGGCCGTCAAAGTTGAGTTGATGCACTTCCTCATCCAGCATAATGTATATCTTTTGTCATTTCAGACTATTCTACGCTGGCGCTATTGAAGGCCAAATGCCAGAAGTACTGACAATGATCCAAGTGGAGAAAAGCACACCGGCACCTGCCGTTCTCTTCGTTGTAAGTTCGCTTGTGAAATTCGATACTCGTGGTAATCTAATGAATTGGCGAAAGATATTGTGTTTAATTGGGATGAACTGGTAATCGAATTACTTATGTGAGCTGTATAATGTGTATATTTATAATAGTATAGGTAGGCTTAGTATTGGAATTTTTTTTTTCAATATGACATGAAACTTTATTGTTGTTCTGGGTTGTTTCTGCAGGCATTATTATCATTGTTATACTTGATGTCATCCGACATTGTGCTTCTCATTAATTATGTCGGATTCGCAACGTGGGTAAGTTCTACTACTCTTCTTCTGTATTACTTCATATCTGGGATGTTTACATTTGGGCATGTAATATTCATCTAGTTAATCTGACTTATCTTATTTTTCAGATGAGCATCGGAGTTGCAGTACTTTGCATCCCAGTGCTTCGATATTATCAACCAGATTTGCCAAGACCTATCAAAGTCAACCTCATATTTCCAATTATCTACATTCTGGGAACTATTTTTGTTACTTTCGTCCCTGGCTTTGCAAATGTGGAAAGTGCTGTGACCATGGGTAAGAATTTTCTTACAAGAAATATTCAATCATTTGAATTTTGAGTTTCAAAATAACGCTGATGTTTTTGCTTGCTATTGAACAGCTTACAGTAGTTTGGTGATCTTGAGCGGTGTTCCAGTCTACTTCCTCTTCATAGCTTGGAAGAACAAGCCAAGGTGGTTCCAGAACTCCGTCAGTACGTTCCATTTATATCACGCATTTTAAACCATTGCGGTTATTATTGTACACAAATATCTAAATATTTATCAGATTTTGAACAGAAATTACGTATTCTTTAAGAAAGAATGGCTCGAGAAGCTGTAACTGCTTAAAATATTTGACCGGCTTCAAGTTAATTGCCTTTAAATTTTAAATCCCATGCGCTTTTGTGCAGCTATGTTTGCCTTTTAAAAATGAATGAAATGAGACATTCAGGAGCACAAGTTTTTTCTTTGGATATTTCCTGGAACTTATTATTCCCACAGCTTAGCTGACAAATTAAATGCAAAAATTGATCACTTTTTGATCAGTCCTGCTATTTGTCTTTTTGGTTATGAAAGAGAAGCCCGCCTCTAATAATTTCAAGCTGTAATTTAATTGCTTTTACACTACCAAAAGATTGCAAGTTTAGTGCAACTTGTAACCTAAGATCTCAATCTTTGGTTGCCAATATAAATACATAATCACAAAAATCTGGAGTATGTACGCGCCCTAAGACATCAATGGGTGGTAATTTATGTCAGATCCCACATAAAATGAATTTATATTTACCTTATGGCTGCTGAAGTATATGTATGAGTGATACGTGTGCATGTGTGACAGACAAAGCGACCAGATGCTCTCAAAAATTACTGGTGGTTTGTCCACCAAAAAAGACAAAGAGGGATGTTCTTCCAAGACAGAATACTGGATCCCGGATCTTCTTGCATCCTTCACATTCCAGGGCAATGTTCAATGCTACTACTGTTGATTTTGGATCTCCGTTTACTTTTCTACCCATGACACCACCGACAGTGGTTGGCCCCAGTTTTCTGGCCGCTGGAACGTTTCATATTGAATCCTCCTCTGGGGAATCCAGCCTGGAGAGTTCTGCCAATGAAACTACCCAACTGATGGATAATCGGGAACTTAACCACAGAAAATGGAGTCTTGGGGATAACGTTTCAATCCACATGTGAATGTATAGTTGCGGATGGATGAACGGATGAGGATGATTTTATTTTAGCCATTTCTTAATTACGAACGTTTCTGAATGAGAAATGAAGCTAATGAAATTATCATAATTCTTAACTCTTTGTGCACATTTTCAGTAACGTGCTCTGCTTTAATCGTGCCAAAACTAATGAATTTAGTTAAGCAGTATTTTCACTTGAAGTTAAAACAATATTATTTTGTAAGCCTAAATGCTAAGGGTTATTTTGTTGATGCTAATTATTTTATTTGTTCCACCGTTTTGTTTTCTCCATTTATTGCAGATGCCGCGACGAGGCTGATACAAAAGCTTTTAATCGTTCTGCGTCCATCAACGTAAGGTGCTGATTTGAGGAAACAAGCCAATGAGCACAGTTTCTCTTTATTCTTTTTTATGCATTTAAGTTGTTGGTGTATTTTGCACGAGGTGTACAGTGTTTGACATTATGCTTGCAAAAACAGACATCCTAATATTTGTTGGAAGTTGATCCGTTCACTGTAATTTTAATCATTTGTAGACCACAAGTTTTAGACTTCACGTTTAATTCTTTCTTTCCCTGTCATGCATATTCTAAATATTGCTGATTTGAATACCGAGTAGAATTTGAAAGGAATGGCGAGACCTTTATTAACATCTATTTCTATGAGCTAGAAATCCTATATCTCACAATTTTGACTAGAAATGCAATGCCTACACTTGTCGTGAAACACTTATCCTGTTTTGTAAATTGTGTGAATTTTTAATATAGAAACTGTTATTTTGTCCTAGATTGAGTTCATAGTCAAGATAATTATGATATATTTAACTGTTTATGGAGTCCTAATTCTATTTTTAATTTTACAGATAAAGTCACACTACTCTGCCAGAAGCTTATGATCGTACTTGCACCAGAAAAGCCGGCACAAGTTTAACTACATGCAAAACATGAAAACTTGTCAACTGTTGACAGCTATGAAGATGTATAGAATAACATAGGAATGATACATATTGTAGTTTGTTAAAAAAATTACCATATTATTTATACATAGTCTTTCGTTAGTTACAAGCGGAGGTGGAAACTCTGTCAAAACGGAATAGTCTGAGAACATTCTTTTAGCTTTTTATATTGAATTTAATTTCTAAATCTAATTTTTGATTCCCCTAGCCAAAATATGTTCTGACAGGAGTTCCACGTATCCGTTTAGCTAAAGTGTTTTGCAGGTGAAGGGGAAGCGACACAATTTTCTCAGCGAAAGAATTTGTCTTTGTAATACCTCATTGAATTCTAGAATTAATCCGTGAACATTTCATGCAGTACTTAAGTCAAGTCATAGCTATATCAATTTTTTTCAAAAGTTCAAGTATATGTCATTTCAAGGTTGTTCAAATTCTTGTGCTCAAAGTGTCGCTTCTCCTTGGAACATCCTGTTTCAGGAGAGCAACTCAAAATCAACAGAATCCATGCCAAATTCAAGTGCGTCGATTTTGTTGGAATTCCGAAAGATCTTATTTAAAGTTAATGTACCGTCGTATTAATTAGTCCTAGTTGTAGTTAGATAAGGTGATGATGAATCCAGAATTCCATCACGAACAGACGACGCATTTATTGAAAGGCTATCTTTGGCCGTTGGTGAACTTTGGAGTCATCATACAAGATGCTGCCAATTACGACCATCCGCCACTGAAACGTCTTCTTGTGTAACATATTTTACACACAAATTTACTTAAGGTAATTGTAATTAGTCATAGCTACTTGCGCATAATTGGAAACAAAATGTTTTGACTTTTATGATTTGGTTTTTTTGCCTGCTGCAGGTACAACAATTCGAAGTTTAATTTGTTCATGAGCGTTTACTTGATTTTAATGATTCATTCAATTTCATTTTGCTTCAGTTTAGCTCACGTTTGGCTTGCATGGATTAATTTGAAATAATTAAAGAAATTCTAACATTATAATTTGTAGTAGTCATTGCTCATTTCATTTCGGCATTTCTTCGTGTATTATACCAATTTATTATTTTATCCCATGACGTCTTTAGAGTTAGCCTTCTGCTTTCAGAGTACAGCAAAGAAATATATTTTAATTCGCTCTGTTTTTTTTTCATTTGTCGCTAAATTGGAACATCTGTAAAGGTCAAGTAAATTTTGAATTCTCGAACATGATTCGCTGGAGGAGACCGGGGCCCTGATAAACAGTTTGTTTGCCTTGAATTAACGGAGCCAAACTATACTAAGTGCTGGTGAATACGTGTCCATAATCCATATAGTTAAAATATTAATCCAACATCACTGAAGCAAAGCTATTTTAAATGCAGTCAGTGTAACAGCGATGGTATAAAATTAGACGCAAACAAAGGATATGTTGCACACTCACTTCAGAAGTTGAGTATCTCTGAATTCGGGTGTCGCTACTAGCTGTCTAGAGTTTTATCTTCCCTTGGTCTGGTATGATGAGGCTATTGTGCTTGGTTCACGGACGGCACTATTCATTAGCTGACAGGACAGCTAGCTGTGCTTATGTACGTGAATCTATAAGTTTTAAAGCTTGGTGCTTAGAAAATAAAATTATTAACCGAGTTTCGAAATTAATAGTTCTCCGCGTGCAAAAACTTTATCTAATGCAAAGCCTTGCTTTGAAAAACTTTCTGGTGAGCATTGCACTTTACTGATACCTTCGCCTTCCTAGTTGACATGTTGACAATACGTTGAAACCAAAACCATGCAAATCAAAAACAATCTTCGTTTTATTTAGCCAGACCTGAGTAATTTGGGTGCATGTTTTGTATTATCTCGTTTGATTGTTGTGATTTAAAAGTCCAGAGTTATATCTCCCAATTTCTTGCAGAGACATAAGTCCTGAGAATGTATTCCGAACTCCAAAGTGAAAGTCCCTGCAGCTTGGAAGCGACAATAAGTAGTTGAAAAGTAGACATAATTATAATGTAACATAAAAATGCAAGATCTGCATATAGTAGTGGTCATTAGCCGGTGAAACATTACATTGGTAAGTAGTATTAATAGTCTTAACTAGATTTGGTATTTGTGGCGGTATGTCCATAAGAGTAAAGTACAATAATTATTGTTATTGCAAATTAAACATACAAAACAATCAAAAAATAAATGGTAATTGCGTCTAAAGGCAAGACTATAATTGATTTCTTTTTTATTTATTAACGATTTATTTATTATCAACATTTAAAAGCATCTGTAAAATATCGTCCAGGAAGGCATGTATCAGGAATAATTTTCTAATAGCCCCTTCAAAATTGGATGGAGTGTGCTACAATTTTCTCCAGCACTTTTGGGATCTATTTCCCCCCACTGGGGAAAATAGATCCTAAAAGTGGGGGAAATGGGGAAAATAGAAAATCATTGAAATTGCATAGAGTAAACTTAACCCAGTGACTGAGTATACTCCGTTTTTATTCAGTTCCTCTTAATAAACGCAAAATTTATGTGATACTAATAAATGTATCACGAAATATACCACGGTGCTATGCTACAAGGAAACTTAATGACTTTTATATGTATATTTACTGGATCGAATCAAGGAAAATGGTAAACATGTTGGAATCTCATTTTCCAGCATTTAAAACGCCGTAAAAGAAGTAGTTGCAAGTTGCAACTTGTAAATTTTATGTGCAATTTCAATGACTTTATAATAAAACTCCATTTCCCCACTCTGGGTAGGGTGGGTAATATGAATAAAACACGGATTTTACGGAGTTGTGCTTCAAAGGTTTCGCAACATTTGGGTGCATGTGCTCTGCAAAGGCTCTCTCTCTCCCTCTGACTCTTCTCCGCGGCCGCGGACCAGGCATTGTAGATCTTAAATTCACATAAAAATTAAATCAATTTAATCGCGCTAGTCAATGCAAAACTAAATAAACTACAATCTAACTTCAAGCAATGTTTTTTTACCTTTTTCGTATCGTTTAACTGAAATTATGTGGTATTTAATTCATCTGTGGCGCCGGGATGGAATCAAACTTAAACACAGTGAATCGGAGTTGCCCGCTTCGCGGAGTCCGGCGGCGTGATTGTGGCTTTTGGGAACAATTGGAAGCAAGGAAAAAAGTATATGCCATCTCATCACTCTTTCTTTACCCAAATCAATGGCATACAAAATTAAACAACAATACATCCTAATAGCAAATGTCATTATATAACTTTACTATTATGACCTTAACTTTGATGTAAACAATTAGGTTGTGTGGAATCAATGCTTGTTGAGTATTGATTGCCGGCAATTAGTTTGTTTAAATAATATTGTTGTTTGCGTAGATTGGAAAATGAAAGAAAGTTGCATAACATGGAAGTCGGGCTGGTTAGAGTAGATCCCAGAGTTCGTTGGTTCGACATATGGCGTGGAAAGAAGAAAATTGGTACTTGAAGTGAGTAAGTTGAAAGTTTTTGAGAAAAGCTTTCCAGGTCATCAAAAGAAGATTGCGAAAGGGGGGAAAGCGGAAAGCCCAGTAGATATCCTTGTGACTGAAGCGCACTATAAAGTCTCTTCATAAAGATCCACATTGACATTTAGATACTGTGTAACCATGTGTCTCGTCTAGTCTAGTCTGGTCTAGTCTCTTTTCCTTTACACACGGCATCCATACCGACAGACACAAAAGCAAAGGGATCCTGGAAGTCCCATCCACCGATCCACCTCATCCAGGGATATCTCGATTGGGTTTTTTTTATAGTTTGGTGAATGGAATCGCATGGTAAAATGTTGTTGCCGTAAATTCCAAGTTAAAGGAATGACTTGGTCGTGTTCTCATTTGAAATTGAACGAGGAAAAGGGGACTGGGAGTACCACACCCAAGCATGACTTTATTTCCTCGGAAATCCATGGCGTGGACTTTGGAGGGGAAGAGTCTTATTGGCTTCTTGGAGGGATGGAGAAAATGAAGAACACTTTCCCTTCCCTTTGTTCTTCTTTCTGTGGGATCATGCACCACGCATCCAATCATGGTCCTCCAATCCCATCAAAATCTTTGTCACGAGAACCTCCTTTCATGATCCCATGATTTCCCCGTGAATGCCT
>JAAXYW010001097.1:0-25174 GCA_036851895.1 Orthonychiurus folsomi
AGATACAATTGTTTTGAATGCCATGGAAACCATAGTTTGTTTATGTTCAGACGCGGACAGGACACCGGACGAATCTCGTCGACTATAAGGACTCACTCGCTTCGCTCGCTCGCCCAATAATAAGCCCTATGGAAAGGGCCCACGTGCTAATAACAAATCAATTAATTATACCTTCAATTGAAAACCTTTGCGACAAGTATTCGTCCACTTCTTCCAAAAGATGGTCTTCTTCGCCTTCGGAATCCTGAAATTCTGAAATTGCTCAAAGTGAAGAGCGCTCTTCTTGGACCTCTTGTGTGGTGGTGGGTTGACCGGCGCCGGTGTTGTCGTCCTCTCCATGGATTCTGACTGAGTTTCCTTATCAACAAGAGCCTTCAAGAAATCAACAGCATCTTGCCGGTGCTTAACTGAAGCAAATTTCAATTTTTTATACCTACAGTAAATTAAAGAAATGAGAAAAGCCAAGGCCGGGTTAGTTGAAATAACGTACTTTGCAAATAGGATTAGAATTGAAATACTTTAATTAATATGTATACTCACCTTGGATCAAGCATACAGGCTGCATAGTAAATTGGCTGTAGCACTAGGTATTCTTCGAAACAAATCCTCGCCTGCTGCTTCAGAATTATAATTTCTTCAGAGTCCGTTGCACAAACAGCAATGTGGCGCCACAATGTTTTATGGCAAAGTACAACTCTGCAGATAGTAGGATACTTCTCTCTACTGAGCGATTCAGAACAATCGCGAAAAGGAATTAAGAACTCGATAATCTCCTTGACTAAGGAATCGTTTACCCCGGCCAATCTGTCAAGCTTATTCTTATCAAGTAAAATCTGTTTCACTTCTGCTGATGATTTTGCATAAGATTCTAACATAATAAGTTGGCTGTTCCAGCGAGTACTTACGTCTTGCTTAAGTGTTGTGGCTAAATGGTGGTTTAATCCAGCACGCTTAAAATACGTGACAATGGTTTTCACACCACATAAGGCGCCCTGAATTTGTGGACACCTTTCAGAGAGACGAAACGTGTTTTTTTCATTAGCTCTTTCCGGCTTCTTTGGGGGAGGGTCGTCGTTAAATGTCCATTTCAGCAATAGGTTTAGGCGATGACATTGACAAGGAAGATGATTTTCAAACGCATTAACCACGTTCGAACCCCCGTCTGTGACAAAAATTGACGAATGGGCAACTAAACCGGCGCCGATATCTGCGAAATAATCTTCCATTATTTCTAGCACATCCTCTTTGACGTTTTTAGTGGTAGCATTTTCGGCGCCGAACTCCTTGACTCCAAGCATTTTTGCTTCAATTTGAAAACTTGAGTTGATGAAATGTGCCGTGACTGACAGAAACTTACGTTTCTGGCCTTTGTCGGTCCACATGTCGAAACTAAATGAATACTTAGGTTGTGACGGCGCTGTAGACAATGAATACTTGATGGACTTTTTCATCTTTCCGACAACTGATGGAAGGTATTTTGATTTCAATGTTGTCCTATGGCCAATTATTTTATTGACATCTTCACACCCGTATTTGGCTCCAAAATCGACCAAGGATTTAGCGATCATTTGGAATCCAGGGCCTTCAACAGTGGACAACGGACGCAAATCTTTTCCAAGGCCGATAACAATGGTATTATTTAAATCTTCTATAGCGCTAGGAGGCACATACTGTTTGGTGAAACGTTTGATGGAGAGCTGACCGGTGGCGGTGGGGGTAGCTAATTTTCTTAGGGAACTCGGCAAAACATCGGACGAAACTGCTGCGGCGCCGCTACATACATGACGTGTGAGGGCCGTGTTTCCTCGATAAACAGTGTATTTTTGAACAAAACTGCAACTATTGCATTTTGCAAAAGAAATCGGTTTCTCGTCAATAGTAATTATCTTGAACTTCTTCCACACATCTGATTTGACACGACTGCCTTTCTTAGCTGAATAACCCACTCTTGTGCTATTTTGAGATATCAACTTCAAAATATCGGCCCTGCCAAGTGTTGAACTTAATCCAGATTCTTCGTTTTCATTCCATCTGCGCCCTCTTCTCCGGCGCCGGAAACTGTCGAGGTCGACCCTTGTGAATCGGAAAGAGAGGATTGTGATTCGGACATACCGAATTACCAAATTAAGTTCTGTGTATTAAAATTAACAAATCTATTAAGCTGAAAGAGATGCGAATTATGAAAGTGAAACTATATGCTTAAACTCTACCTGCACACTGCACTGTCAAATTATTGAGCTCCCACTCCCACGTGCTTAAATTCAAGCTTTGCCTGCTTGCTATGCCAATGCCCTATGCCATATGACGCAGAGTGATTGCAGGGGAATACACAGTACACAGCCTTGGCTTCCGTGGGTTTGCCAGTAAAAAAATTGAGTCGGTCAGCGAGGCAACGATGAAAAACCCGACTACCGACTGCTCAAAATCCCGACCGACTAAAACCCGACCGACTAAACTTTCTAAAAAGCCCGACCGACTCAAACCCGACCAACTCAACTTTTAGAAAATCCCGACCAATTTATGACCGACAAGAATTGTGACCGACCGGTCCAAGTCCAGTCGGACTTGGTCGGACAGTCGGGTAACCCGACTCAGTCGGGTGTCCGACTCACCTCTAGTGTATTTCGCTGATGTCTCGCTCGATGAGCAACTTGAGTAAAAAAAAGTGTTGCTCCGTTAAGCGGCACAGCGTTACAGAGTTTGAAAAACAGCTTCTACGAAATAATAAGTTCGTCAGTAAAGAGAGCTTATTAGTTATTAAATATTTTGTAGCAGCTGAGACCGGAGATCTAATTACAACTACAATTTTAACTTAGGAGGAGAAAGTTTGGGTATGAATTTTTTCTAAATCCGACTGAAGGTTTTTTTAAATTAAGTAAAAACTGACCCACTTGATATGTTGCCATTCATCACCAGTTTATCTCCATGCATGTCTCTCACACAGCCAACAAAGTTAAAGCTCAATGAAATTTTTAGTAAAATAACAGCAAATGAACTGCTATGGTTAAAGTAAATGCTTTCAATATTAATTTGTTTTTTTTATGCATGCAAGGTTGGCAGGTTGAGGTTGGCCAGTTTCTACAACATTCATACATTTTGTTGCACTCATGGGCCCATACTTGATCAACCAGACCATTATTGCTATCACCAATTAGCCAATTGCTAGATTATTGCTGCTCTTTCTTGTGTGGTCGTGACATATAGGCAATCGAAATGGCGTAATGGGTGTGGTTTAGCAAAAATGATTGAAATGCAAGAAATGTACGCAAAATATTAAGTGGGTGGAAAAGTGGAGTGTCAGGAAACCCTGAACCTTTTCAAATTAGCTGAGTAGTCTAATTAATTAATAAATTCAAATGACTCTCATGTGTGTAGTTGGGGGGATGGAAGTGGATGGGCAGAAGAGTATGCCAGGTCAGCCTGAATTCGGGCTCACAATGAGCGGTCGTCCCCAACTTCATTATGAAGGATTTGTGTATAATAAACACAGAACTAAATCCGATGGTACTGATATTTGGAGGTGCAAGTATAGAAAGTATTGCACTGCAACATTGTATAATGAGGCGGAAGGGTGCAGAATTACAATTACTCATTCAAATGTATGCCCTAGTCTAACTGGAGATGGTCTGTCAAGGTGATTTACATTTTTGGAACCCATTCTAATCTTTAAAATATTTTGCGGTTAACATTTCTCTGCATTTTTGTCTTAACCTGCTATTCATTCATTGCTCTGCATATAAAATTTATTTATTGCCTGATTTGATAATCAATTTGGTAAAATATTTGACATCTCGCAGTGAGCCTGGCAGAAGGAGGAGCAGAAAATCAAACTATAACCATACTGAAAGTGACTTTCTATACGGTGAAGAGGATAGCAACTTTAGTAACTCAGGCCTACTAGAGTCTTCAACTTTTAACGAAAGGATGGATATGGATGATTCAGAAAAATTAGAGGAAGAGAATGATGAAGATGAATTTATTGTTGAAAAGATATTAAGAAAGAGAAAAAAGGCGAATGGGAAGTGGGAATATTTGCTCAAATGGTCCGGATTTGACGAGTAAGACTTAATTCGTACAATGATCTGCTTAATCTGACATAACTTGATTAGCGCGATTTTTTAATAATGAATGTGAATGTTCTTCTCTCAGCTCGCATAACACATGGGAGCCCAAGGAGAATATGGACTGCGAGGAAATGCTGGAGGAATTTGAAAGGAATTGGGCCAGAGAGCAGAAACAAGGAGCAAAGAAGGTAACTAAACGTCGTGGAAGTGAGCAAGTGGTCGAATTTGAACCTAAGCAAGCCAGGCTTGAAACCTTGGGCACGTGTTCTGAGTTGTGCAGTGCACCACTTCCCAAAGACTAAGAATTAGTGAAGTTGTATAGCGAAACCTGAGCGTCTAAAACGTATTCTGCAGTTTGAAATTAATCGCTTTTAATTTTTGTAACAGGAGGCTTCTGCTGGTTCAAAGAAAGTAGGATTCGACCGCGGACTGGATCCCCTGCGAATTATTGGAATAGTTCAGTCAAACGGACGTGAAGAATATTTAATGAAGTGGAAAGGGACAGACGAAGTTGACCCGATTTCCGCTCAAGAAGCCAAGAAAAGGTGTCCTCAAATTCTTATTCGATTTTTTGAAGAGCGTATGGCTTATCTTTGTCAGAGTGATGATGAAGTTGATGGTTGAAATTTTCTATTCACACGGCACGCAATTGAACCTGGGGGATTAGAGTTTCTGCGAGCTAAAGTCAAGGTTTCTTCTGATCTCTTTTCTAATAAAAAGCACAGGTGTTAGAAAATTGGCTTTGGTTATCTAACGATGTACTTGCTTGTTTGTGTCTTTGTTCTATACTAGTAGTAGCAACTATTTCATCTGTATTTGCAAGTTGACTTCATAACTAAGAAATTATTAAATTCTGGGTCAAGCACATATTGTTAACTTTGTCTAATTCGTGAAGGCGAGGGTATTATAAAATATATTAGCCCAAATTCCAAATTTAATTTTTATACCTTGCACACCAAAACTTTGCATTACCCCTGTGCTAATAGGATGTTGGTTTAGCACTGCAATCAAGGCGTCAAAGTCATTTATGAGCCAATTTAAAAAAAATCAAATCAAATTTTTATTCTGTAATATTCATAAGAAACTAGTATTTTATTATTCACGTTTCAATTGATCGAAAACAACAGCATTTTATTCGAGTTTGAAATAATTTACAAAGGGATATTTTTATTTTAATCCTTAGCTCTGCACATTATGATTGTGTATGCATATGTCAGATCCGATTACAAAAGAGCGAATGTCATACAATTCATTTGCCCCTAATGCTCCAAAAGGGATTTCTGCATGCAACAAATCCTGTGCTTGTGGTTTGATATTTTAACTCCCTGGCACAGCACAATGGGTTGAATTCCCTGTCGTAGTTTTTCTGAATAAAACAATGTTGTTTGGGCGTAAGTCGAGTAAGGGTGGAGGTCGCGTGCGATTTATTCATTTCAAACCAACTACCAACCCGAGCGGAGTTCACATCCTCAACTCCTAAAGCATTTCCTTCCCTCCTGGCACTGAACACGAGCATTAAGGGCTCTCTTCTAACAAAATAATTCTCATCAAGTTATGCCCATGCATGTAATCCTCACTCGGCAATCCACACAATAAAGTTTGAAGTCCCCCCTGTCCTGCTCTTCAATACCCTCTCGACTCCAGGAACCAGGATCGTGTCGTGTCATCACGCCTGGTCAACTCATCAACAGATAATAATCACATCAATGTGCTCATACTTGATTAACTCTAGTGGTTGACTTCAATTCTTCGTTTTGGATTTTTGCATGCAATACATATTTGTCCTACTGCAAAAAAATTACAAATTGTGATGTGTGAAAAGTGCAAGTATTAAAACTGAATACAATACTTCAGGATTTCTTGCAATAATGAAGGAAAATATCATTGGCTATATGTAGTAGTACCATGTATGCATTTAAGCATTTGCCCGGAATATTTATTTTGGAAGAATTGCCAGAAATAAACTGAGTATTTCTATTTCTACTAAAAGAAAATTTTGAGTCCACTACATTAAGCGGGCCAGCACAGCACTTACACTTGTCATTAAACCTGACCTGGCTAGGTATATGAGTTTCTCCAACTTTAAAGTACATTTCGTACGGCACACGCTACAAGTGAGTAATTCAACCTGAAAAATAAATCCGACTACGAGCTTTGATTCCGATTTGTTTCCTTTTGTTATTTCGAGGGATCTAGGAAAACACACTCAGGGTAATTCAATATGTTTTTGCTGCTTGGAAGGATACTGGAGAAGAGATTTTTAGTTTTTTGTTTCTGGCACACTCCTTCCCCTGGCCCCGGCACTGATTCTCTCCCGTATGACAAAAGTCTAAAAAGATTAATTTTTTGAGAGGCTCAAAACCAACGTACGTGCTCAGTTGGTAAATGAAGTTGTTTTTATTCAGATGGACGGTATGCCACGGAGCGTGGCTGGTCCGGGTGCACGAGTCTATTAAGGATGAATGGGTCGCGTGGCACCCGGAAAACAATTTGTTCTCACCCTGACTGCCCCTGGGGGGATGAATGGATCCTCCCTCCTTTCCCTTTCCAGTCTCAAATATCATTTTCAATCATAATGATAGAATCAGTTCCACTCCGATGCCATGATATTCTGGCACTAGGGAATAGAATGGATGAGAAGGGGCCTTCAAGCAACAGCGACTTCTTGTCCGGAACAATCATTACACGACTCTCTAACCACATTTAAGTGTCACTCCATTTTGGTCACGCATACAACCAACCAAACTATCACCGGAATGCATCTCTATATACAGTTTTTGAAGTTAATCATAGCTTACACATTCGATGGATTTCAGAGATTCAGTTGTCATACCCAATTTGTAATGTTTCAAATATTTGTTCGCACTACCATTATTTGGACTTTAATGTACTTGATTCGAATCTTGTAGTTGATGTACATAGTTTTGTTGGTATAAATTTAATTTACACTAGAACAATTTCCAAATTTTTTCACCCTATTTGTTCTGCGTAGGGGGAAGTCGGGAATTTACTAATTTCAGCAAAAACTGTTTATGTACCCCTGAAGTTCCCACTCCATTCACGAATTCTTTCATTTGTGGCAATTTATTGTAAGCTCCCAGCTCAAGAAAGAGAATCCTGCCCCTAAGTATAACATCTATTCCATAAGAAACTGTCGCTTAATTGATTTGGAATTTCTTGAACCACAAAACCCATTTCTCATTCAGTATTCGGCGCCACACACGATCCAGCTTCTCTGCTAAACGTTACCCTATGTACATTGCAGTCATAGGGATCCATATCCAAAAACGTGCCAAGCAACAACGTATCAAAATGTAATCACATGCGACGCACAGATGATATTCGCGACACGTCCGAAGCAGGTGTACTCTGGCTGGAAACGTAACAAATTGTGTGAAAATATTCCCCCGTAAGAGTCAGTGAAAGCGTAACGCTTTACGTTCTGTATTTCGAATTCTAAAATGAAAAGGAAACGGCGCCACAGAATCCCCAAGTGTTGATTAAAATTAGGCTAGAGAACTTTGAATTATCCATGGTTGAGGGTAAACCGACGGATGTGGATTTGGCAGGGATGACCCCGAATGAACTCAAGCGATTAATTGAGACCGGGCGAAGGAGTGCGTTGACGGACGTGAATCACGCGGATGACATGACTCATCTGTCGTCAAAGCCATGGGATCAATTAAGGGTAAATTTTAAAATCGCGTTCAATTTACCACATTTCAGGTTATTGAGACCAAAATTCAATAAAAAAGAGTGACGAACCATAGCCCAGCACGAGCAGCGGCAGCAAGAAGGGATCCAAGTGACCTTATGACCTCTACCCGTACACATCACACTTCGTCTAGTCGCCAAGGCACACTTAAAATCAATATCCAAGTTTAATCGGAACTCTCAAGTCAAATTTCCATAGCGACGTGGAGGTGGGCGGAGTGTAACAACAAAACATCGCGTCGATCGCCGCCCGCCGCCATAATCCAATTTCATCGCGACCCGCCCTCCTCAGTCATCGTCCTCCGTCCGTCTAATTCAGTTGACATTTGAAATTCATTCCGTCGGTCACCGCAGTCGGTCAAATTTGTCCAAACAGCACCCGGTCATCAATCATTCCGCTCTTCAGTTTGTACAGTGCTATCTTCTTCAGGGATCTCACTTTCTGCAATATCATGGGTGACAAGGTGAGGGATTTTAAATTTTGAACTAAATTTTAGTCCGACTTGACTTTGACCTTTAATACTCAGTTTTATCTTGTGTTGTCCACGATGCAGATCTGTGAAGTTCCACCGACTGCGACCTTCACTTGTCCCAGTGATGACTGTGCTCCAAAGGAGGACCCTTGCGCACCAAAAGTTGACCCTTGTGCCCCGAAAGAAGATCCATGTGCTCCGAAGGTTGACCCTTGTGCTCCAAAGGAGGACCCTTGCGCACCAAAAGAGGACCCTTGCGCACCAAAAGAGGACCCTTGCGCACCAAAAGTTGACCCTTGTGCTCCAAAGGAGGACGCTTGTGCTCCGAAGGTGGATCCGTGTGTGACCCCGTTGACTGCTCCAAAAGTGGACGCTGAATTTTGTGCCTCTACGGTCGATTCCAGCGGTTGCAACGCGAATGATTGCATTGTACGTCCTCTGACCATGACCCGCCAGGTAAATTGATCTTTAGTAGCTTTAACTACCTAGCTAATCAATTAACTACAGTTCTGTTAAACAACAATTTGAATATTGTATAGGACGGGAGCAAGGACTGTGGCCCTGGATGCAAGTAAATCCTCCTCCGCCTTACGTGACCTGACCTGACCCCTCCACATTTGTGCCTCACCAATCCAAATTACATATGCTTGCCTTCATTTCAACTATACCCTCAACCGGCACAGACAACTAAATTCTTACCTAGAAAATGGAATCGAAAGACATTGCTCAAATACTTTTAAATAGAAAATTTATAGCGGTGATCCAGGATAAATAAACACAATCACATGCAGCCAGAAAAAAAGCCTTTGATCTTTTCATTTATTTGTTTATCCTGAGTTGACTTTGGGTTTTAGTGTTCAATTCACACTTGATTTACGTAATGTAGCACATCTAGTTAATCTAGTAGCAGAATAACAAAGACAGGTCTGGCCAGTGACCAGGTCATCCAAAGACTAATTCATTGCATGTGGGGACGGCGACAACGTATAAAATGTGCATGTGCCATGTTTACCATGCAAATCAATCCCTAGCCAAATTACATTGGCTAAATTAAATGTTCGTATGTCTTATAAGTGTTGTATTAGTGGACATCAACGCCCTCAAAAAACGGAATCAAATTTAATCAAACCTAAGCTGGCTTGGAGTTTAAGTACGCCTGAAGTCCTCACTCCATTCACGAATTCTTTCATTTGTGGCAATTTATTGTAAGTTCCCAGCTCAAGAAAAGAGAACCCTGCTCTAAGTATAACATCTATTCCATAAAAAACTGTCGCTTAATTGATTTGGGATTTCTTGAACCGCAAAACCCATTTCTCATTCAGTATTCGACGCCACACACGATCCAGCTTCTCAGCTAAACGTTGCCCTGTGTACATTGTATAGTAAGAATACCAGTAGCACGAGCATAATACTGTGCATTCCAACTCCAAGACACAGTAAAAAAAACCTCATAAGAAATAAGTTGAAGAAAAAGTGTTTGAAGCATCGTTATGGGTTAGCTGGCAAGGCGAAGGGAGTGAGAAAGGGTTGGTTTGCATTCATCACTTTCACTATCAGCAGAAGAAATCTCAGTGCTCTTCACCGGAAGCCTTCCCCGGACTCGTCATCAGATATTTTTGAGTTATTATAATCCACAAACACAAGCAATTCCATCTACGTACTTTCAACCCATTTCTAGCTAACTCCTCCGGTCTGAATCTGTGGAAAGCGGAAGCCTGCCACTACTCAACATTCTATCACACCGGTGGATCATATTTTATTTCAGACACAACACATGCAAAGGAGCAACAATGATTCCCAGATCCATCGCGTCTCCGTCTCCTGTCAAGAAGGCAAAGAGTTATGGACGGAAACCACTGAAAGTATTTACATTGAAATTATCATGCAAGCTGCAGATTTTCTCATTTCCTTGATATTTTAATTAATAAAACCTTTTTTTGCCAGATGTGATTTATATTTTGTTTTGCGCTCGTGCGGGGAAGTTTTGCGACTGCGAACATGTTGCGGATTTCATAAAGTAATTCGACGGATGTTTCAACATCCAACAACTTGTTTTGCATTTAACCTTGCCCTGTCGGATTCATACATTATGTCCACACATTTGTTCATCAGTTAATGTGTGATATTCGGATATTTGCATCAGATTTTTAATGTGGTTGGACAAGTTTGAAATTTGAAGATGCCAAAATATGCAACTAGCTGTGGATGAACGTATACTTTTGTAATGACGGAAGTGCAGTAAACAGAATGGCCGCGGATGCAGTTCCATGCTACTATCTTGATGTATGAAAAGTTTGCGATAACGATTTTACGAACCCATCCTTTTAATCTTATCCCGTATCTTTTCTTGTGTTTAATGTGATTCGTTTGAGTGACCCTTCTACTATTGGAGTAGGTATGTCCAATGCGTATTCTAAAATTTCTGTAAAATACCTTAGTAAAACATTTTTTTGAAATGAAGTTACTGTAATTTCTATTATCATTTAAGTTTTATTTACGGGAGAATAAAGCTTGTCACGTTTTGAGTAGAAAAGTTTTCTTTAAATAGTACTAAAATGTTTTGTATGTATTTGACGACTAGTTCCCCGACAATGAGCATGAGTAGACAGAGAATTGACATCTCGATTCCAAACTAAAAGTTTTCCAAACTTCAACTTAGCATAGAACCTTTCGAATAGAATTAATTCAAAGCATCCCATTATAAGTCCGTCATTGTCAAATCCTAACCAAGGAATTTTGATTTGGACCATCGCACACGAAAATGCAGGCAGGGGAACAGGTGCGCTTGGCTGCCTTTCACATTTCACGTAGTGGAAACCCAGTCAGTCGAACACGAACCACGACTAAAATCCTTCTGGCGTCATCCCCGTCACATTGTTGCGATAAAAATAGTGAGATCGGATCTTTCGTCTCCTGAAGATGAAATTTAACTGGTTCTGTACTGGGTGGAGTTGGAATTCATTCTTTCACCCAGACCAACAGCTAGTAGCAGCGAATCAATAAAAAGAGAAAGACAGTGGCGCATGGAGCGGAGTGTGGATGGCCCACCCCCTCCAAACTCCTGAAGGGTAGGGCCCATTATAAACATTTTCTCACCGTTCAACGAACAGCAGAGCTTTGGTTGCCAGGAGCAACTCTTCATTAGTGCTTCAGCGCAAAAGGATGACTTTACTTCAAGTGAACTGTCGACATCCCACCACACACTCTCCACATTAAATTATAGCAAAAGGGATCGATAGAAGGCAGATAGAGATAGGGAAGACGACGACGACGAGAGAAGGAGGAGGAATGAAAAAAAAAACTTCAGGCTTGTTCTGTACAATCACTTTTATTTAATTGGCATCATTTTTTCTCCTTTGACTTCAGAGAGGGAAGGAAAAGGAGGAAAAAGGGATCCACAGGAGTACGCACACACTTGTTCGGGATCTCCTTCGAGTCCTATTTTTATACATTATGCATTATGTAAAATAAGGGTTCGTTTAATGAGGGGAGGAGGTAGGCTCGGGTCTTCGGATGAATGAATCAAATTCTTCTTGTTAGTAAATGTCGGAGGAGAATCCCCCGTCGTCTGAATGAAGCAAATCCCCTGAAAGCGGCTCTTGTTGCAAGTGCAGATCTTCCGGGCATGTTGGACTTCCGCCTCCTGCAAAATAATCAAAGGAAATCAATTATTACACGTTATGCTCCTATGATTCTTCGAAGAGAATGCGTTTTCTGAGAACGCGTAGTATACAAGGGATCTAAAATAACGCTGTGAACCTTATCTGTGAGATTTTTATGTGTTTTTGTTCGGAATAACAGGACACGCAAGTGTTCTCTTTCAAAGAACACTAATGGTGGGACTCATGACCCTATTAGATATGCGTATGTGCACGTTCCAGTGAATTTTTCAATTTTTGGCAGACACAATCGATAGACTAATACTAATGCGCTTGTTAGGTCCTGTAGTACTCGGCTCTATTCTATAGTATTTTAGAGTATAGACTTGATAGGCGTAGCGTCATGTTTGCATAACTTAACCATGCGTTCAAAGAAATAGCTTTCATATCTAAACACAGCTGGATAAAAGCATAGACTGAAGGGAGAAAGGCAGATTCCTTTGGCCAAACTGGTTGTTTGCAGATTACAAGTACAAGGGGAGTTGTGTGAGAACCTGTCAATAAATTTGAGAGTACTGACGGGACATTGTGGGACATATGGTGACTTGCTACTCAGGCATGGATTAGATTAAGACCCTAGTTTTGAAATGAAATTGGCATAAAGATAAAGTGATGGATAAGGATTGTAATGCAGTTTCATTATGTGCAAATCCAGGGTAACATGACTAAAGTCAATTTCCTTTTCAAAAAGAAAGTCCAACGTAGATTGAGATTTGATTTCATGCATGCTCCATTCATCAACCTTAATAAAATATTCACATGTGTTTTTGAATTTTATTGCTTGCCTATCCTTCGGCTTCCAATTAATAAATTAGAATGACATTAACAAGTGCAAGTCGCCGTTTGACAACTCTATCATTCAAAAGCGGAGTTCTATCTTTCACTCTATCACAAGTAGGTTTATGGACTTCCTGATTGTCTCAAGTAAAAATATGGTAACCGCATGTAAAATTTGATTTTCCATTAACATAAAAGCTAGGATTGAAAAGCAAAACCAATAAAAGAAAGTCCGATTCATGAATCCATAACTTTGCATAGGCAGACTTTACTCTGTTAATCGGCTGACAGGATTTGAATATTTGCAATGGAAAGGCATATTTTATAATCCCAAACACGCAAGCAAAGACGGAGGGGAAAATGAAACTAAATTCAATCAGCTTAGCGCAATGGTAAATCTGTCAGGACAAATAGGGAATCCACACATCCACCAGGAAAGGTAAGAATGTAAGCGGTTTAAATTGCAAAAAACCATGTGCTTTAGATGTTCACTTCAATAAAAAGGTACTTGGAAAAGGAAAAGCTAAAAAGGAACAAATGCGGAGCAGACGCGACGTCAGTCGGAGACAGGGCAACGCTAAGCCTTCATTTTAATCAGCTTGAACAAGATTGATCTGGCGAAGGACCTTTACGGGTGAAAATAAGGGAAGCTGCTGAGCTGAATTCAGAGCGGCGGCTCTTACTAGCTAAAACAATTTTGTTGTACAAATAAGATTACTCACTCCACCCCTAATACTCAAGGCTACTTGCACACAAATCAAATCAGTCCACTAATTCTAATTCCTCGGTAAATAATATCCTTTTCACTCAACTTGAGATTTATAACAGGACGTACATAGTACGCGTTTACCAAAAGGAAACGCTACTTTATGAATGCGAATAAATTTTACTAGAAAGAATCAAACTTCAAGTCTTCGCTAGTACTGAGAAAATACGTTTGGTGTGACGGGGAAATTTGATTTCAGACTTTCTCCAGGACACGTGGCACTTATATTACTATGAGTTAAATGAATTTGAAGGCTGAACCGTAATTGACACATTTCAGGACTTTAAAATTACTCTAAAGCGAAGTGTTTGCCAGAAATAGTAACCATAATCCATAATCATACATAAATCATTTAAAAAAATCTTACCAGACTTTCCGCCAACGGAACCCGTCTCAGAACGTGTAACATTCCTCCTAATTGAAATGCGTTTCAAATTAGATAATTTTAATAATACAACTAAAATAGCCACGCAAGAAGAGAAATTCTGGTAAACCGCGGAAATGCCGCGTTCACTATCAATTTATCTCATTGAAGAATTGAAAAAGTTAACATACTGTTATTCAAAATGACTAAAACGTCCAAAATCAATTTTTTTAGATATCATCAGATATCCATGAAATCTTGTTTTTAGCTATTATTTCAAGAAAGTATTCTTACCTCCATTTGGCACGAGCATTTTGAAACCAAACCTGGAATATCAAAAAATTATGCTATTAATTGTTTGGACCCATCTTCATACTTCATATCAAATTAGCAGGCTTATTTTGTTATGGGCTCAAGATGTCAAGATGTATACCATGACAGAGTGCATTATAACAGTAATGCAGCACAATTAAGTTGTAGGATGCCGAGTCTGTTAATGCTAAGTGTACATGTTAAGTATTAGTAAAATATTTGTTAATGTTTGTGAGCTTGTGGCACACTGGAAAGTTTAAAAAAATTAAGCCAGAACTCTTCAGTTCTACCATTAAAAAATTTACATTAAAAGATCAGCGTGTATAATAAATCAAACCCAAATTTAATGTACAACTTGTATAAACCCCAGAAAGATATGCTTACATACGTAGACAGCATTTAAGAAAGATGCATTAATCCACATTAGTCTAGAAGTACTATCGGCTAAGCAGAGGCAAAAAACCGCCTTAGCATGGATTGCGTTTGCCAGAGAAATGCCACCTCGAGAATTGAATACAACCTCGAGAGATCACATGCATTGCAAGGTAAAACTGAAATAAAAGACTAGTGCTAGACTCATACATGTATCTCTGCTGCGTATCGTGTCTGTCTAATAATAAGAAAGTGTCATGGTCTGTTGCGGTCAATGTCTGATGTCAAAAGGAGATTGGATGGAGAAGGAGAAAAACGAACCTGGAGAACACGTTTCGAGAGACCAGTCTTTTGTGCAAGTTGCTTGAGATCCTTTGCATCTGGATTCTAGAGGTGAATACAATGGAATCACAATCATTTAGTTTCGAATGGGAATTTAGAATGGAATTACTCAATGTATACGGATGAGTATTGCTACCTGATTGAGGGCAAAGTAGGACTTCATGGTTCGAAGCTGATCTGTTGAATTTAAAAAAAATAATTCATCTCAAATTTCAAAAAAAATCATACCAATTTATAATTACGCCCGTTAAATTTATAATGGTTTGTAATTCACTACTACCACCAGTACTTAATGTTCCTTCAAGTACAACTAGTGTTAGTTAAGCGACTTACGATGTTTAAACGAGGTCCTCATTCGTTTTGTCCTTTGGTGTCCTGGGCATGAACTAGACGATGACTCGTAGCCTTCTAGGCGAAGTGTGTTCGTCTCAGGGTTTGGCATCAAATCTGAAACATTACAAATACATTCATCCATAAATGTCATTCGTAATAGTGGTTTCTTTGTATCTTGTGACAGGTTGCCGGAATGTAGATTTTTTCTAATTAGGTACAAGTCAAGAATGTAAAAATCCTCTCTGTGGATTTCCGACTAATTCTTGGAACGCCAATACAATACCTGTTAAAGCAAGTACTTAAATAAAATCTGATTCTATTATATCATTCCCCTTGTTTTTTTTTAGTCCAAATCACGACAATTAAATCAGATGAACGGATTGTAGCTTCATATAAAACAAAAGCATAATATTCGATCGCACTGCGCCTGCGCCAAACTCTAGCCAACCATCTCGATTCTTCATTGTCTATTTTATTTAAAATTCTCACGCTATTGAAAACTACGCATTAAATTTGAATACCAACAAACAAAACAAGTTAGAATTGTGCAAGTTTGTGTGAAACCCCATCCATTGTTATGGTTGAGAGACTGAGAGTACGACAATGCGTGGACAGTGACACGCGAGCCTGGGCCGCTAACAATATAATTTACATTGTTGTGACTCCACCGTGTCAATCCATTTGACTTTTCGCATGCTCCCCAATCCCAGACTGTCATTTGTTTTCTCATTTAGACATGGAACTTGAGAATTTCCTCTCCGATGTCAAAACTCCAATTTCCAATCTCATTAAGGAGAAAATAAGTTGGAAAATTGTTTCAATTTGACTTCACGCGGCGGGAAAGGGCTCATTTTTTTTTCTGGATGGAAGTGACTCCCGGAAAACTCCCTTAAACTACAAGAAGGTCGCGGGAGTAGGAGTTGACACGCACATGTTTCCACTCGAGTTCCTAAACCGTTTCCGGTCATCCAACACGCAACCACACACTCTTCCAGTCAAATCACTCCATAAACTCCACTAACGAACCATATAAAGTGTCCTCTTCATCCTCCCAATCCTCCCAGCCGTAGGTTTGGTGTATGGCAGCTTATGAGTAGGGAGGATCGGATTCCACGCCAGAAAACTATTAAATCGTTTTTCTACTCCTTGGGCGGCAAATAACTTTAACCACATACTTGAGGGAAATGCTTGGAATCAACGTGAAGGGTGTCCGGAAATGTTTGCTTTTTCAAATTTCAGGAAAACCAACTTACATGCCGAGGAAATCTATTGTTTTCTACATGCATGGACATTCAGACCACACACAATCACTGAGAAGATATTTTTTATAAAAGCATGTGTGATAGGCGAATATTTGATTGGATGCACTTCGAATATAAAGGTTAAAATATCAAAAATATTTACAAAACCGTAGCCGCCGCCAAATAGGTATCTTAACAAAAATTGAGTTTTCAACAAATCAATTAATTTCTAATCAAAAAGTCAACAAGTTGAGTCATAAAAACAACGTTTAGAGAGAGAAAATTGATGAGATTGGTAAATCAGAATTATTAAAAATCATGTTCATACCTATTGAATTGTTGGGTATGATATCAACGGGTTGTTCGGGTTTGTTTCTTTTCCGCGGACGACCTTTCGTTCCGGTCCCAGACCCATTAAAATAATTAAGTCCAGGGGACAAGGATGGAGGAGCCACACTTTCTGAATCCAAGACTAATTCATAGTGTTGTTGACAGTACAAGGCGGACTCTCTCATCCCAAAATGATCCCCTTTGTTCAAGACTCGAAGACAAATGACACAGATGAAACAATTCAAATGGTAAACGGCTTCTTTGGCTCTCATCACCAACTCCTGACATCCGATCCCTCCGCCACAGCGCCCACATCGCCCTTGTTGACCGTTCCCATTCGGACCTCCGTAGCGTCTGGAAAATCAAAAAAAAATCATCATTAGAAATTGTCTTGTTGGCGGCACTTTTACGAGGGAGGATGCCACGCACGGTGAAAGTCGGGATTGAAATTGGAGCACCTTTGATTTCCATTCATGAATTGTACGCGATGGGGATGTGGATTTAAAAGGTTGTATTAGAATGCCGAACATTGAAGCACACGCCCAAACCCGCGGGACGTCCGTGAGCCGGAATTGTTAAAAGGGAGCAAAGGTAGGACTACCTTATAATTACACTCTAATCTTATTTAAATCTTAAATATGTGATTCGAGTCCAAAACCACATGAAATGGGTGTTCCATGGAACCATGCATGCCCAGGAAAGGGGACTTCCAAAGCTGTTGGCAATTATCTCAATTACAAACGCAAAACGTGATATCAGATTGCCAAAGAAGCGAGGAAGGCAACAAACATTATCCTTTCTCCCTAACATACAATTTCATTATCTTCCCTTTTCAATTTTCAATCTCACCACAGATTTTGGAGTTTCAAATCTTTTACTCATCTTGTAGACCACAATTTATTTGTTTTTTTCTGTTACACACTTCACTAAAAACGTGAACTGCCTGTCCTGACTGCTCGACCCTACCCTAATATAACCTAATATTGACCTTAAATTGTAGAACGTCCATCCGTCCGTCACTATGAATCATCCATTTGATTATCCATTCATGACTTGGGACAATTAACAAGGCGCTGACAAGGTGTACAGCTACAGGGATTTATCTTTTGCGGTAAATCCTTCGAGGATTGCCATCGGGGAGTCCACGGGTCCGCCCTCCCCCATGATTGTCCTGATAATGACTCAATTGAAGCCCTCGTGCCGAATGACATTGGATATTTGAATGGTCCTTAAGTCATGATGGACAGGTTGTAGTCGAAGAGAGGGTGGATTTTATTTATTGATGTACTTTGACATGGACAGGTGCCTGGCGGAGGCTCACCTGTATCAAATCTCTTTAGCCCCGCGCCTCGCCAGCACTCCTCCGTGAATAATTTAAGGCAAAAAGAGGGGGGACTTGGCACATGGACTTTATCTCACACAAAAACTTTTTTTTTGTCGTTTACTATGTACTACGTACTAGTACTATGTTACGGAGGGAGTTCCACCTTCCGTTTTGTTTACTCGCTCCAGTGAACCCTTTACGCTCGCTTATCCATCAATGAATTACTAACTGGAAGGATGCATGGATAGGGATGGAAAAGTAATACTTAAAACCTGCCCGTCTTTCTTGCACGCTGAATGCATGAGTTGAATGAATGATGACTGATATGGGGAGGTGGTTGGTGGATATTAAAAAAATTAATTCCTTGAGTTCGACAAGGGATAATTAAATGAGGATTTTTTAAAGGTAATTTTAGGTTTGAAACCTGCACTTATTATAACACTATTCTCCAACCGTTTCAATTTGAACGAAATGAATGGAGGGTGTGCTTATCTTGTGGATGCTTTGCTTCAAATTGTTCTGAAAATAAACTATGGTTTTTAACGCGTAAAGCATTATTATCGTGCGTAAAAATTAACGCGCCGTGGTTCTTCGTGGTGAGGAGTGGGAAATAATTAGACTCTTGGTTTTCCCGGATACGGGAAACCGCTTTGCCAATATTAACCCGTTAAGTAATGAAAATGAGATGTGGAGTGGTCAGGGAGTGGAGGGTGAAATATAGCAATTATTGAAGCGTGTGATTGCACAGGATGTTGTGGACGAACGGAGGTGGATTTCACTACTCTAATTACAAAACATGGTGATTTACCCATTAAAATTTGACGGGAGGGAGGTTGAAACACTTCCAAATTTATTACCAATTATGCACAAACTTATCTCAAATGAGAGGGAAAACCTTCTGAGAATTACTTTGCGTACACATCTACCCACGGCCAAGGCAAGGATGGAAGGCTATTTCTCCATGTGGTAAAATGCCAAGCATCGAAAATAGAAAAGATTTATCTCTCACACCAGTAAAACATGCAAACTTCCTTTCCTTACCACAAATTGCTTCTCTATTTCTGTCCTTACTCGTACTACACATTTTGTGATGAAACCACGAAAGTTTTACCTGCTATTATATAGCATCCTTACTCCTCCATTCATCCTTGCAATTAGCTTTAATAAGTGTTGCAGAACGCATGAATACACTGATTCTGCACTGAGCAAATAGCAAAATCTGACCTGACCTGAAGTGAAGGAAACAAACAGGCAAAAGAAAAGACATTTGGAGCACTCATGACAAACCTGTGCTCTGCAATTAATTCCGATGAAATAATATCATGTGATAGTTGAATATAAGTTTCATACTTCAAATCCCTTGTTGTAATTAGCGATCGTTTATAATCCGCTACTTGTAAGACAATGTACACCTTAAAATGATTACCTAATCTAATCACCCAATCAATTTCATTATAATTTGTGCCACTACGAAAAATTGATTCAATGCCTAATCCCTAATCCCATCCGTATGTACTTAAAACATGACAAAATGTCGATTAGCTGAACCCCTTTTGCCTTTGGATGGCTTCCACGAGGTAATATAATAGACTAGACAATTCAATCAATCCCTCGCACTTTGCACCTGTTTTGCATTGACTGGCAGCATAACATAAAGTAAAAGTTTGAACAAGATCTGAATATGCGACTAACAGGTTGTTTCACCCATCAAATCTTCATTTGGGATTGAGTCAGTGTCAGGCCCCAACCCCCATGATTCATGCTGGGTTGACGGACAGGTGTGAACATTTAATTATGCACGGGCTTTACGGAAGGCAAACCCTTTAAAATCACTCACTCAAAACAAGTGCAGAGGATGCGATGAGGTCGGATACATTTTCAAAATCAACAAGCCGAAACTCATCAATTCATCATTTTTGTCATTATGTTCATCAGCAAGTATCTGTTTTTCAGTAATTTTATGCTGCAAAGTGAATGCTCTAACTATAAACTTCGATTATCAATTAAATAATCTCAATCAAAAATTGTATTGATTGAACTCTTTACTTCTAAATCTCTAGTCTTTAGCGTATTTTTTTGGGTAAGACATATTTGGATGCTCCGATACTCGGCGTACAAACAAAGCCCACTCGTGTTATCAACCTTCCAGAGTTATAGCCCTTATTGTAAATTTAATAAGCAGGAAAGGATCCTCATAATCGATAGAGCAAATAATTATTCTACAAAACAAACCCAACCTAACAAAGGGAAATAAGATATACTTTGTCATCGGAGCCCAAATTTAGTGGTAACAGTCGTTTTCCTAACCGCTCTTTTTTAATTGGGATTCTAATTAATTGACATAAAATTAAAATTACCCGCCTTGATAAGGATGCTTACTCAAGCCAAACCTCATCAAATATCTCTCGCCCATTAGTGTCTCCCACAAAACCAAAGAAAACTCTTAGGTAATAACACCATAAAATAAACTACTAATTACCAATTAATTCTTACAACAAACCCTTAGCATAAAATCATTTGACTCACCTGGCATAATCCTCTTTACAAAGAATTGCTCCATCCCGGGCAAAACAAGTGAGTTGACTAGATAGGCTCAAACCGCAGACGTGACATTTTAGACACAAATTGTGCCATTGTCGATCTACAGCCAGCAAGTAAAACCGATCCAGGATCCGTTGACCACATCCAGCACACAAGGAACAACCACCGTTTGACTCCATAACTTTTTAATTAATAATCCAAACTCACAATCCTTTTTGTATGTACTCCTCAATTCAATTATCCATTCTTAGCTTTCATCCATCTCGATTTGTATATCTTTCCAACGCCAAAGTCCAATCAATCCAATGCAATCCTTCAAAATGTTATGTTACGTGCAATATTTCACGAGGTCGAGGTCACCACCGCGCTGCACCGCACCGGGAACTTGTTAAAATAGAAATTTACGTACGGGTTTCTCGTCAACATCCACACTCACTGATTTTACGATGATACAGAAGCCTTGAGTTCAATAAAAATCCGTAGCCAAATCCAGACGACTAATACAAAAACCGAATTCGGTGGTGGTGGAGTGTGGACGGGACACACAAGTGTGGGGAAGGATGCTCACGGGCAGACTGTGATCTGTGTCTGATTTGTCGGCTTGCCGTATTGCCGGTTAGAAGTCGGGGTGGGATTCCCCGTCGGGCTCCACCCCAGGGGGCCGAACCCAATGCTAAAAATCTTCCTTTGGATGGGCGAATTTTTTTTTTCAGATCTCTTCCCACGTTCCTTTCCAGCTTATCCAAATCGTATTCTTATGTTTTTACTACACACATACGCGTACAGTACACGAACATAGGAATTTTCTTTGCCCAGCGAAAGTCAGTGCTGGCAGTAGTCCTCACCTATTTCTTAAGATTTCAAGTTTCAATCCTTTCCACTTCAAAAATTCAAATAACTTTCCGGTCAGCCTGCCTTGGGATGATGGTCGGATGTGGATGTGACAATTTATTGCGTGTTTTGAGAATGAGGATGTGGCGGTGAACATGCAAGACAGGCACGAGAATCAAAATATTTTTTTATCCACCTCCCGTAGCCGGCTCCTTATCCTGGCAATTCCTTTTTTTAAGTTTTTGACAGGTGAGGCGACGCCGGTGAAACACCTTCCACTAATAATAACACCGTCCGTCCGTCAGTTAATATAAGTGGACACGAAAATAATACACCGTCAAGTTCCACAACAGCGCACTCACACTCACTCATTCCTCAGCGCCAGCCGCCAGAATCGTTTTTTTTAAGTTTTAAAATAGGACCACATACACCTGGACACAATGGAAATGACGAAGTCGGAATAAAGAGGACTTGAGGATTTTGGTGGAAGGTGTAATTTTTTCTACTCGTCGTCGTCGTCAGGATCAATCAGTCGATGTATGTGGGTGGATGGATGGAGTTGGAAAAGAAGTTTTTCGAGGAATATTTCCTTCAAGGTTTGAAGAATTCAGAATCCTTCCTTGCCCGACGTCGTCGTCATAATATTCCTTCGTGGTTCTTCACGCTGAGTTCTGTTGGTGAATGCCGACTGGCGACTGACCGGCCCAGACTTTGTAGTGTAGCCCCTCATTCTCTACACACACATATACGGACAATGGGCACACGGTATTAATAATCTTCAAGTAAAAAATGTACTCCACTACTACAAAACAAATACAAAATAACCCTTCTGAGGAAACCCGAAGGTATTCAATTGAGTACAAGGGACAGGGGTACTTAGGACTTGCTTTGGATTGCAGTTTTTCATACAGCTACGGCCTACGGCAGGGCAGGGCATGACCGAGACTAGACGGGGATTTAAATATTGCGGGCCATGCTCGCGCAGCGCAACGCAGCGCAGGGCCTGGCGTCTCTGTGTAGTGAACATACTCCCATTCATTCAAAAGGAGAAGGAATCTCATCAAAAATAGACGAAAACTGCAGAGTAATCCAAATAAAATAAAAATGTCATCAACTTCCAAATCCAATTGAATAGGGGAGAAAATGAGGAGTTGTTGCTTTCGTGCCTGATTGCCTAGTCGTGGATTTTTTTCGAGTCCGTCGCGACGCGTGCGGATATGATGAATTCTTTTTTTATCAAATCAAATTGAAAAGTTCTTTTTAGAATATGAACAACAAAATGGGAATGGGAACTTGATTCTTCCGTGATGAAAGGTCTGGGCTTTAGGATAAAGGGAAAGATGGGTTAATTGTTCCAAAGTGATTATGATTAAATTAAATGAGGTAGACAGGTAGACGGACAGGAGTAGATGGGAAAGATTAGGAGGGTCGGTCTTTTGTGTGTGTCAAGAGTTATGTAGTATGGGACTTTAACCATCGTGTTTTATCATGGTGGTGCGAAGGATGATTTCATTGTATTTAAATTAATTGAAATCTGACGGACATGCTCAAAACCCAGGGGGTTCATTAACATTAATATGACGCGACGCCGTGACGCGCCGGAAGGAATTCTGCTAATCACAAAAGGCTGCAATATTTTTCTGGGGATTTATTAAAATATTTATGATAGCTATTATTCAATCCGGGATTCAAGTGAAAATATTGGAATTGTTGTAGCTATTGTAATGAGGGCGTGGGGCAATAATTTGGTAACTACTCTTGAGGTCAACAATGCTCAATTATGTTTGCATATTTTGATTTGCAAGTGACACGCATATTTCTATTGTATTTCTTAGGCAATGGGGGATTTCTATTTGCAATATTGAAGAATCAGCATGACCTCATCGTTCGACACCTTTAAATTCACACAAACTTGGAAATGTGATAGTTTCTCTGAGTCTGTGAAACTGGCATTTTTTGACAGAAAATCTTATGGTGTTCAAGAATAATGAGGAGTTTTATGGAAAACCAGACCATCTACTCATCTTATTTAAAAATTAGATTTCCCACAACTTTTTCCTCGTCATTGCTATTATGATAAATCAAAATCATTGGAGGAATTGATGTGAGCACATTCCTCATCCTTCCACCATAAATGAAAAAGAAAATCCCTGGCTAGAATTGGAATCGAACCCAAGGAAGTCCGTCTCAAAAGTTGTTCCCATTCCTCCGTCCGTACCCTTAACCACCCATCCATGAATTTAACATGGGCCCAGTATTTTTTCCTTTGATTCCCACACATAAATTTATACTTTTCCTTATGAATGACCACTAGTCTACAACGTAGCCTGTCTCAAGCCAGATTGACTTTACTTTACGTCACCGACGCCTGTAAATAATGTCAGTGTCGTCGTCGGGTATGCAAATGAATCCCCCAACCTTTCCCCTTAAAACAAGAACAGAGCACAACAATAATCATATTTCATTCCTTCGGAGCCTGCAACACAACACAACCCCCGCCTTCCACACCACAAAATGACAAACTCATAATTTCCAACCCCCACCCTACCCCCTTCCTCCAAAATCCTCGTAAATAAACAAGTGTGGAGTCGAAGCCTTGTGCCTTATGCCGAAGATTTGGGTCTTCTGGCATTTAATCCAAAGGGCACCGCAATAGGGGGAAGGGCCGTATTTAACATATGCACATAAGTACGTGGAGGGGCCCGGAGCCCTTAATTAAGGTTCATTCATTCTATTTGCTTGACTGGATCGCCGCTGTTCGCGGTCACTTCTCCAGTTTCTTGCCGTCGTCACGGGTTTTTGAGAAAAGACACTCCATTGCGACTCCGACTCCGAGTCGGGCCAAAAGATGACTTTTACGGAGGGAGGACCTTCTCCGAATCCGAATTTTGTTCTGAAGGGGGAAGTCCCCTATTTCAGCCTGTCAGTCTTCCCTTTGCAATTACTTGTCACTGAAAGGAACGAGAATCGTACTGGGTGCCGGGGATTTCTGGTTTTATGTATGGATTTGTACCTTGTGTGGAGAAGCATGTGGCACTAATTAGAAGAATTCTAAACGTCTTTGACTCCCAACCAGCGCTAGCATTTGAGTTTGCGTAGACAGATTAGAGGAATGCACCTGCAAGACGCCTTAAATCCTAACCATAACTTTGCAACGTACGCACACTTCAAATCCACTCATCTTGTACACTAAATCCGAATTCATAACGAAAGGAGTTAAGGAGAGTAAATCAAATCCCGATTTCTATTTAGCCCAAGCCCACGTACGTGCAGACGGGGTTACCAGACAGACGGTTTTGCCATGGCCAAGCACTGCCTCATCCTTTTTGCGTAATAAAAACGACAGGCCATCAAAACCTGTTTTAGTTTTCTCCAGATTCCCAGTCGATGTCTGGAAAGGATGGGAGCAGAATTGGCAAATTTCTCACGGACGGACGACGACGGTGCATTTGATGGGCATTTACAATTATTGCAAAATTTAAGGATAAATAATTTCCAGCTCAATTCTAGCATTTTAAATTGTGTCCATTGTCTACTCCATATATAATTCTGGCCCTGGATAAATGTTGTGCTTTGAATGACAGGAGTGCAATGCCCAGGAATACATTCCCGAAAACCACGACGACGACGGTGGCCACAAGCTGTCCTGGTTGGAATTCCAATTCCACCCTTCTGCCTCTGTGACATACATGGATGCGGTCAACTCCTCAATCAGGGAGCCGGAAACCGAA
>JAAXYW010001098.1:0-25166 GCA_036851895.1 Orthonychiurus folsomi
GTAGACGTTAATGGAAATACTCCACTCTGACATATTTCTGCTTCTGTGTTGAAGATGTATATATGATCTATTAGTGTTGCTGTGCTTGCAGTGACACGTGTAGGTTCAGTGATGATCAAATCCGCGGAGCATCTTCCCCGGCGATACCAGTTCTGGTAATTCTGGAACCATTGTCAATTACAATAGTACTTTTATCCATGTTGAAGAGTATGGATACAACCTGCCTGATGCAAGCAAAAACCAGGAGTTATACAAATAACAAATATATTTAATACTTTCCAATGAACCTAGTTTTACAAACTTGAAAAGTATTCTGGAACAGTCATAACGGGTTGGAATTAATTTTGAACTAATGCAAATCATATATAGTCACAAATGACTGAGAGAAATAGCACGTTGCCTACTGGTATGTACAGTTAAAACACATCTAATGCTTGTCTAGGCTTTAACAAGCGAGAAGTCAATGGCTAAACAAATTATTAGATAAGTGAAATGATAAACTAGAGCTGATAATATAAATGACATGTTGGACAAAGTTCATAATCGCAAGCTTTTGTGATAAACCAATTTCAAGTTGATTGAACACTAAATTCCAATACTTTGTCAGCATACTGATATCATACATATTTGCATTATGATAACAAAAACTACCTTGGCAAAACCCATCCTCCGAGTTGCACACAAACTGCACTGCATTAGGAATTAATATGTAGCATGTAATCGTGGCATAAGGATCTCCAGATTTCCGCATTATCCGCCCCCATAATTCAAAGCCGCTCCTAACGCCCTTATTAAAAATTCTCCTTCATCCAAAATTAGAGGAAGATCCATGTCCAACCACAGAATAACCAGGAAATAGCAAGAAATCCCTTCTTCTTATTTCACAAGAACCTTAATTTTAGTTGGTCAAAATAAATCAACTCCAAGTATATATCTGACAATCTTAAGTATAGGTACGTACAAAGTCAAGCACGGCTTGGCTTATGGTAAAAAAAGATTGCGTCACGCACGAGCCATGCATTAGCATTGCGAGGGCAGAAGATGCGGTGGGAAATGACATTTAACCTCAAGGAAGATGTTACGGCATTATTTGTAAACACTGCACTGCACTGGGACAATGCAATGGGATGAAGAGGGGGAGAATTCGTGTAAATCCTGTCGTATTATGTAAAATAAAAATTATACACCATTCACTCCATTAAATGCCTCCAAAGCTTGAGCTCAATTGCATTGCATTGCATTACATACGTTTCCCACAGCACACGCCTTCCCCTCATAAAAAGTCACGTTAATGAAATTTGCCGTACTGGCACTTAGCCCTGTAAAACTTAATGGGTCGACGCTGGATTGTTTCTTTTTTGCATTACAATACACACAACAATTGGGGATGCGAATATTTCATGTGTGGATCCCACTGCATGCGAATGCGAATGCCACACCTTCAGGCAGGGGGGAGATTGATTACTGATGCGAAGAATTTTATTTGCAATCTTAAAGAAAAGGAATATTGCAGCTGCAGCGCGCGACGCGACGGCGAGTTTGAATTCCTAATTCAGGGAGGAATCCACCCTCAACTTTAAAAGCGTTGGAGAATGAACGGATGGGTGCCAGTCTCCTTTGTGGAACCACGAGTCAAACAATCAAATAATTACAAACTTTTTTTGAGGATTTAAAAGGAAAAGTTTCTAATTAAATTTTTGTGATTCCTTCATCCTCGCTACTCAAATGAGGGCTTTGGTAAGCTTCATTCCAATTCCAATTAAGCGTCAATTTTCTTTGTTACAAAAATCATAATTTCTATGTGTAATTCTTACACAGATTTTATTTTCCTACTAAAAGTTTAAATTTGGCGCTTAAATTATATTTTAAAAATTAGGTTGTTTTGGCGGTACTGGTCGTCGGTGCATATGCTGTTCAGTCCGGAGGATGGTCCAGCGGCGGTGGCGGTGGTCGAGCGAGGAGGTGGTCTTCTAGGAATCCGCCTCTTTGCTGGGCTAGGAATTAGAAAGGGACGATCAGGTGGTGGTGGAGGTGGTTGGGGCCAAAGCAGTAACAGTGGGTGGCAATCCGGAGGAGGTGGCGGTAGCAGTGGCGGCTGGCAAACCGGAGGTGGAAGCAGCAGCGGCGGTGGAGGTGGCGGTTGGGGTCAATCCTCCAACACCGACAGTGGCTGGAAACCAGGTCCACCACCCGGTTGGAAGGGATTTGCTCGTAGCAACAGCAACAGTGGTGGCTGGGGACAAGGTGGTTCATCAGGTGGTTCATCAGGTGGTAACAGCGGATGGCAAACAAGTGGTGGATCCAACAGTGGATGGCAGTCTGGTGGTGGCTCCAGTGGCTCAAACTCTGGATGGTCAACAGGTGGCGGCTCCAGTGGTTCAAACTCTGGATGGTCAACAGGTGGCGGTAGCAGCAGTGGCGGATATTCAGGTGGTGGCAGCAACAGTGGATGGTCTACCGGAGGAGCTTCCAGCAGTGGAGCTACAGGTGGATGGTCCTCAGGTGGTAACAGCGGCAGCTCCGGTGGTCATCAAAATACCGACAGTGGTTGGCGAGTAGTCAGTCAAGGAGATGGCGGCTGGACTCAAGGTGGGTCATCAGGAGGTGCTAGCGGAAGTGGTGGCTGGCAACAAGGTGGATCAAGTGGATCCAACTCTGGATGGTCAACAGGTGGCGCTAGCAGTGGTGGATCAGGTTGGCAACAAGGTGGTGCCTCAAGCAACAGTGGATGGCAATCAGGTGGCGCTTCCAGCAACAATGGATGGCAATCAGGTGGCCAATCCGGTGGTTCCAGCAACTCTGGATGGCAATCAGGTGGCGCCTCCAGCAACAGTGGATGGCAACAAGGAGGCAGCGGTGGATCCGGTGGTGCCGGAAGTGGTTGGCAACAATCCGGTTCCAGTTCAAATAGCTGGTAGGATTTTAGCAAATTCTAGTAATAAATTAATGCATTTAATAGCATATATACCTGAAAACATCCTACGGAAGATATTGTTCAAATAAATACATATTTTTTGTACAAATAAACATAAAAATTTAAATCCTGGCATTTGCATTAACATAATATTCAGTCATGTCACTTGATCTTTCTGAAAAGCAAGTCTTTCTGTTCTGAATTGCCATTACACAGTTCCTCGCACACAGCAATTAAAGCTACTAAATAGGTTAGCAATTACCATTACAATCCAATGTGTATAATTTAATTGGCGTGTGTCTTATGATTCTTGCATGCGCATCCACAGAAGCTCCTCTCCCTTTCTTTTTAGTGAGTTAATTTCATGCTCACCCATTAACTAAGTTGCCAAATTGTGGAATCATCAAAAAGTAAGCATCGAGCCTCAGTAAAGTAATCATCTACAAATACGCATGCGTCATTTTGAAAGGAAATTATTTCTCCGTCATCTCCAGCACCAAATTGGATCAATTTGAACTGCATCCCATAAATAATGACTTGAGGGTGACTTTATTTTCATCTATTAATTACCTGTACCTCCCCTTCCATATACTTTGAATAAATACAGACAACAGACATGCATACCCACATATACATACACCATTTTGTATTGTATGATCTGTCCGTCATTCTCCCATTCATTCATTCATTCAAGTGAAATGTGGAACAGATGGATTGACGAGTCGCGTAATTGGCTTTGTAGTTTTCTGAGCCTTGCCGGCTAAAGGATGATTGTTGTTGTTGTGCATGCACTGCATTTGCATTGCTGTTAATATTACAGGGGCATTAAGGTCACTCTCACTCTCGTACGTTATGTACGTAATATGCTTAACCTGGTTTGCATAGCATGACATAGCACGGGCACAGGTGTGGTGACGAGTTCAATTCAAAGCTGACCCGCGCCAAAGCCATGCCATAGGAAATACTATTAATTTTCACCCCGTAAAGATGGAAATTTGAACTAATGAGTTCCCTGCACGTGTTTCGCACACTTTTAAATCAATACGAACAAATGCTCGCGAGGGTGAATGAAATATGAGGAGTTAGTCATTAAGGGGCCCTGTACCTGCGTACGTACGTTAGTACGTGCCTACCTGTGAATTCATGTTTATGTAGGAGGGGGTGCACTCAAGCGTCCCCTTAATTGTTTTACCGTCCAGACACGAGCCAATAATCAAGGGATGTCACTTGACATACGGCAGCACCCCAACCCCCACATGGCATGACCTGAGATTCAACTCGGAGATAAAGTGGAGGAATAAAACACTTGTTTCACAATAAAATAAAACTCATTTTGTTAAGCATATGGCCTTGGTTTATGTGGATTTTAATGTTATTGTTGAAATATTTTAGTTTTTTTTTGAAAAATTTCTTATTTTGGATAATAAGGTTTAGGAAAAAACAATCCCTGACGCGACGCGACGTGACGAGCAAATGAATAATTAATTTAGGATTTAAGTTCATTCTGTCAAGAAAAATTGCCCTTCGTCGTCCGTAAACAAAAAAAACGCTCTTTTGGGACACAAAAATGATTGTATTGTTTGCATTGTCGAAGATCATTGCCCGTCTGTCAATAGACCGGGTAAAAAAGCCGGATTCTTTGAAAAAGGAAAAGCGGGAGAAAGGAAATGCATGGCATACCTTCCGGACAATTTAAAAATTCATTGTTTCTTTTTGTATTTTTTCGGAGACGACGGAAGCAAACTTTTTTTAATCTATTATGTACACAGCAAGTCTCCCCAGTGCAGTCGCAGTGCAAATCGTATTAAATATTCTTATTGCCTTGAATATTCTGCGAAATCCAGAGTCCATGTCCTCCGAGGTCAAACAACATAACATGATTTATAAAAATTACATCCATCCATTCTATGAGTCATGAACTTTGCTTGCCCCCACCCGGGTGCAAATGTGGAAAACGGGTATGTCTTGTCCCGGTCTGATTTGTTTCGCTCCACCGGATATTTTGAATGTCTGACTGACTGAGATTAGGTAATAATTACAGAGGAGGTCAGGCCAAGGGCCAGGTGAATAATACACACGGAATTGGGTTCAAAATTAGAAATGAGTTGGGCGTCAAGGCCATTAATCAATCTCGGCGACCATCCATGAAATAATAAAATGGCACGACATGGCATGGCATGGACTGCGGTGTCATGTTCTTTTTATTGTCTATCCAATTCCAAACCGGGCAGGGTGCGGGTGCGGGTAACTCTATTGTCTGATTGACACTGACGCATAATTACTCCTACTCCAGGCGAGGCCAAGGTACATTTTTACCTTTATTGCGTTCCGTATTGCATCTGGGGCACAGGTGTTCTTTTTGTTAGTGCGGTGCCGTGCTTGTGCTTTATTAACATAATGTTAATTATTGATTTTTTTTTCGTATTATCCAACTGTACTGCACCGATTGTTGTCAAATTTAAGTTTTTGCAATAGTAGGAGGATTGGAAATCATTTAATTTTTATTGTCCCAGCGTGTCACACGCAAAAATGACTTTGGTGACATTAACAAATTGAAATCACCTGGTGACTGACTGACTTACATTATCATTAGCGGAGCAAGGATTTATTGTAACTAAACATTCAATCCAATGGAGTCAAATAATGTGAGTCAGCACAACAAAATATTCATCCCTGAATCCATCCATTGAAATCATGCGGTATATATTTTGTATTTATATAGTTTAGAAGCAAAAATTCGGTGCTAAATTAATCTAATATAAAATGTTGCAAAACCAAAGGTGTAACATATCCAATACTTCAATACAATGTTCAAATCCTTGAATTTTGAAATTAGTCTTGCATTTAAAAGGATTAGACACACACGTAAAATTCCTTTTGAGAGGTTGAAATTGAAATTTCGCAATGAGTAACAAAAATCCTCTCATGAATAAATTCATACATTTCCTGATTTTAAAATTGTGTAAACCCAAATGTTGCAAATTGCCATTCCCTGGTTGTGGCTCACAATTGAGATTTGACTCCAAAACCTCTGAACATTTCCGATTTCCACACGTGCAATCGATGCCGAATTATTGTAAAAATCTTAATGTGTGTGACTGTGACGCGGGCACTGCCGCCGCCGTCGAAGCATCTATTGAAACTTCCATGCAATGAACTCAATCAAATGGAAACTAATACATACTACAAGTAAATTCCTGTAACATTATTCCCGCGGCACTTTTAAACATTGTGTTACAAAGTCACCCCATGCCTACCCATAACCTTGTCATAAAATTGTATCAAGATGATATTCCCGGCCCTGGATTATTATAAACATGACCGGGAGGGTCAACGGAAGCAAGTGTTTTTCAAAGGAAGAGGAATGGCAATAAAAGTAGGATTGACCGACGGACGTCGAGCATCCTCAATTTAATGTATTGAAAAGGGCGCGGGAAGGACAAAAGGGACTCCACAAGAATTCGACACGCTCTCCGCATAAATTCTCTCTCTGCCGCTGAGAACTTGACACTTTCCCTTCAAAAGAAATTATCAACTTCAAAGGACACCCAACGGCCCCTTACACCATTGCATGGCCATGAAGTACCCCGGAATCGGACCAACGTACTTCCATGTACAAACCGGTACTTGAGGAAGATCAAAATTTCAAGCCAATTAAAATTATCCAACCGGAAAAAGCAACTAACACCATAGATTTCAAGGGTTTGGGGGAAAGTGAGAAAAAATCACCCAAAAACTGTGTGCCTTTGTTTCTGAGGGCATTTAATTACATAAAAGCAGAAAGTCAAGCCGCGAAACCAGTTTGATTCAATTACAAAGATTCGAAATGAGGGATTTTCTATAAAAATGTGTAAATTATTCTTCCCAGGGCTGGGGCTGACTCATGTGTGTATGTGGTAATCACAGTATGATACGTTTTGTAGAAAAGCAATGGATCCTACTGGCTTTCAGGAAGAAAGCCACAAATCCAACAAATCATCTCTAATATGACAATAATTGACCATTTAGCTGTTCTGCTTGGATGCGACTGGAGTGTTTTTACAGTGAGAAACTGGAGTCATAAATTCATAAGCATAATTATGTCCCCGGCGGCGTGGCGTAGCTTTTTCCCAAATTTCCAGAAATTCAATCCACACGACGGGAACAACTGTCCGTGCCAAATTTTTGGGAATCATATCAAAGAAAAACCACTCTCAATAATGATTCGATTCGAATCCATATTGGACAATGGAAATGATACAATACAGAAAATATCACTCCACTCGAAAAATTATCATACTTTTGTTAACCCCTGCATCTGCACTCTGCACCACACCACAGTTAATTTTGTTAACCTCGTGATAAAGCCTATATTCATTTGTAGAAATGCTCATTCCTCTGAAAACGTAAAATAACGCATACTAATCCATGCAATTATTTCGGACAAGACTGACCCTATCTAAATTGCCCATGGCCCGCGCCCAAAATCTAACTTGAAAGGGTTCACCAAGAATAAAATAACTACAGAGAAAATGCCGACGGCCGTCTAGAATCCATGCAAATGCACGTAATGTCTGTCTAATCCCTTTGAATCACACAGGGAAATGCACTTTATCCTCCCCCATTCACTATTCACATAAAATAAATACATCCTTTGACACGAAGGACGTCGTGTCCATCCGAACCCCACACATTCTAAAGGCGGATCCCCGGAAAACAATATTAGATCAGACAGAACCAAGTACGTAATGTCCAGCAGTGTCATTGATCCAGGCTGATTAGATACTTTATACACATTTGCAAATGTACTTATGCTCCATTCAAGATTGAGCACACAACGACATACGGATTGTACGCAACCCTGACATTATCATTAGGAAGATGAGTCCGTCCAAATAGCCTTTGGCAGTCAATTCAAATTAGCCAGTGGTCATCACTATGCTCTGGCTACTAATTACCCTCTACAATAATTACTCCAGGCCCAAGCTTAATAAACCCTTACTCAACCGATTCGAATCGGAGGAAATACAATTTGAAATTAAATTGAGAAGGGCTTTCAAGATATTCTAACAAGATTCGAATTGGATTCCATTTGCATTACGTACATGGATGCTGCTACGTTACGTAAATATTAGCTGGATTTGTACGATCCATGAATGACTCGGAGGATATATTTTGGGGGATGAACATGTCGGAGGATGCTACCGTATCAAATGGTCATTTGCCTCCCGCTGCCATCCTGATCACCACCACGACGGAACGGAGAACGTGATAAGTTTCAAGTTTCCTTTGCGCTTGGATTATTTGACTTTGCCGCCGGCGCGTCGGATCAAAGGATATCTTCACGTGAAGGATTTTTTATCTTGTCATGTCCGCTGTGTTGTCCACAGCCAAGCCAAGCCCAGTACAGTGGCTCCCGTCCCGTGCACGTCCGGCAGCCATTTGTTCAAAAAGACAACACGACCGGCTATCGGTGAAGGCGCGTGAATCCAAAAAAAGCTCCAAAAACTCCGGTCATGATTCATTAGGCAAGAAAAAATGACCTGTCACTTAAAAATCAGGAGTGGGGATTGACTTGTGTCTACAGTACATACGGCATGGAGATCCGATGGCAGGTCGACGGACGGACGCCCCACTTTATTATAGAAAAAGAGGAAATGGCTGCCAAAATGACCCCTGAACATGTCAACGGAGAATCGGGAGCAGCTAATGAGCTGATTATGCGGGATCCTCCAGTCATTCCCTGTTTTTAAGGAAAAATACGTGTACCGGAGCGGAATTGGAGGAATTGGCCCATTTATTCCCGTCTTTTTTGATTTCCGACGATTCCCTTTCAATTATCAATTGGGGGAAAGCATGGGAAGGGAAATCGGTTCGTTCGTTCAGCCCTTAATTCGTGGCGATTTCCGGAAGTCATTTTAGAAAATTTGAAAAATATGGAAAAATAAAAGAGCAAATGAGCAAATGTATGTTTCTATTGAATAGGAATTTCAAAATGCGTTTCGAGAAAAATTGCAATACTTACTCGTGCTTTTTGTCCCTGCATTTAAATTATTTATGATCATTGCCATTGTCAGTGTATTTCAAGAATTTGTGCGGTAGGAGGTGGGAGACAGATACTCAAAAAACCTGACTGACTTTTTTTTGACCAATCATCCTCAAAAAACCACGAGGTACGACGTACGCCAAGCAAATCGGCCACACTGACTCCAACTCTTTACTACTGCCATGATTAATAGGACCATTAGGTGTGCCCTCCACTTTGATAGAATATATCTTGTTTTTGTACTTTTTTACAAGGTGCTTTGCGCTTGTAAATAATGGTGTGGGACAAATCCCCCTCACTCCATGTTCCCACTCTGCCAGCCTCTCTGTAAAGAAACTAATTTTTAACTGTCAATTTGGGTAATTTCCTGTCGCATGAGTTGAATCATTTTTCCACCCCTTTATGAATGCTCCGAGAGTCATTACTCTCCGCAATCCCACAATAAGGTTGGATTGTACAATGCAATCCAATGAGGGGAATCGTATTCTACTTTTTGGATTCGATCGGGATCCACGGCTGCCCGGGGTTTATTTTTTATTTGAGAAAGGAAGGAAAGACCTAATGCTATGTAATGTGCTGTTCCGTCGTGCTCAGCTTAATTCCAATTTCCTTGTAGGATTTAGTATAATGGATGTATAACGTGACTTATTTCGAAACATGGATTTACTATCTACAAAGTACAATTTAAGTTCTCACTATCAAAATTTTAAAAATCTGAATTTCAAATATTTGAATATATATAGGTCACGCACAATTTGTCTATTGTCAGTAAAACAGAAGCTAATTAACAAATTCTCAGGACATCTTCAATTCAAAACTTCTACAGGAAAAAATATGAGAACATAAGGATTTAAAATACAATAAATTTCCACGACTTGGACTTCAAATACCAGGCGCAAGCATCGGTTGCTTGCGAATACTTGCGAAGAAATGGCAAGCCAGGACTTAATACGTAATGAGAATGAAAGAGTCTGGGACTAACTTAAAATTGTGTTTCCCCTCCAGCTTACCCTGGTCACGTGTAATTTACTGGACGAGAGAATTTAGCAATTCTGCAGAAACGTATGATTACTTTTAACTTGTTTGTATTATATGTATGTATGACAATAAATTTTCGGCGCATCTCCTTGCTATGAGAAGTCTGTAATCTGAAAGTTAATATACCTATATTTGCAACTCTTTTTATTAATTGCGGTGGCGGTTATAAATATTGAATGACTGTAGGCAAACACCAGTCAGTTTCTTATGTTCCTTTATTGAAGCTCAAACTAAATCTAACATGTATTAAAATAATATAACGGAGGTATTATGAGCTTAGCATAAAACAAGATACCTAGTCCAATTGAGAAACCAAGTTAAGAAAAAAATACTTTTGAAGAACTCCGGACAAGTTATGTAAACTAAAACATTGCACGTTATGAATTTTAAAATGCTCTAATACTAAGTAAGCGCACTATCTCTCTCTCTCATCGTCGTAAGAATTACAAACAAGAGTGAGCGAATATGTTTAAAACGAAGTAACTGGTTTGGTTGGACTTCCAAGCCAGGATAGCAAGTTTNAATATGTTTAAAACGAAGTAACTGGTTTGGTTGGACTTCCAAGCCAGGATAGCAAGTTTGCTTACTCACAAACACGCAGTAATAAAAGAGTTAAAAGTATAAGAATAACCAAAATGCCTAACGAGTAGAATTAACTGTAACTAGCTGGATTCCCAACAAGATGTGCAACGATCCGTTGCTTTGAAATGCTTTTGCCATTTCCACCGGAACCGACCAAACGCTTCCACTAGACTTCCATTCAAATCCTTTCGAAATGGGAAGCGGGTAGGTTTCCCAACGCAAGCTACTACGCGGATTCTCAGAAACCAATCCCAAACTATACAAATACATAGTACTATTTAGAATTGCATTGTATGCGCGCACACAGAAATTTACTGTCTGATTTTCAATACCTGATCTTGAATTTACTCATTTCGGTAGCTGTTCCCAATCCTTGTACTACAAATGTAACTTCTGGGTCCTCCTTTCTTATGTAGATCAGAAAGCCCATGTTATGGTCGCATGACTCGAGAAGAGCCATAGCTATTCCGAGTTTTGGAGATGTGAGGATTTTTTCAATAGTGAGGGTTACATTGTCCCCTTTGCCTTTGCAGAAAAAAAAATATCAAATTAACCACCATGTGTCTTGTACACAATTAATTGTAATTGTTATGATACCTGTAGTAATTAGACGTTCGTGCTGATCCTTGAGATGCCCTGCAACACTCGGGATGGTGCCCATCCATCCGCAACTGCTTCTTGGACATCCCGACGAATTAAGAGGGCAACTGACCTTTTCGCTGAATTTACAATTCAGTACATGAGCTGGGTACTCATCTATTGAGGGATGACTTTGGCAGCCATTTTCCTTAAATTTGCAGGGGATAGGAGTGCTTCCTACAATACCTTCCAGTGTAAAGTTCCTAATTCCTGTGAAATAAAAATCAGAATATTTTAAAACGTTAGTTGATAATATTAGTCGATTACAGCAAATGATAAGCCAATGTGATGGTAAAATGTGTTAGTAAATCTATAATAAAACAAAGGCTTACCGCTCATTGTGCCACGACACGTCGGGCACTCAGGCCTAATTCCTAACTGGGCGTAGCACTTTCCACAGGTGTTGGTATGACCATTACTGCAAATGTAAAGTGGGCGGAGCAAGTATTCGAAACACACAACGCACTTTAAATCTTCGATAATCTTCTCTTGTGATGTTTCCATTTTTCCTAAAACTATATACTGGCTACCACTCCAAATACTTTGAACAAAGCCAGACGAAACGGAAAAATAACTAAACCATTGTACGGTACCAACAAGTTATAACTAACAACTTCTAATCTTAGCTTGTAAATACTTGCGAAGAATTAGCAAGGCAGTGTCCAAATTGTTATGAGATTGCAAGAAACGTCGTCTGGGTTTAGGAATAATTCAAAATTGCCTTTCCCCTCCCACTTGCACTGACCACGTGCTATTACTACGAAATGAGACGTCAGGCAATCAGGCAAAACATACCAAGACGAACACCCGACCAACACCAATTATGAATTATGAAGATACTCTACAAGTCAGTACATTGAGTACAGTACATGTCAAAGGTCGAGGTCGTTTGATTTCGAATTTGCGTTTAAAATAAGGCCAGATGGTTTCCATTTCCACTTTGATGAATTTTCTTTGGCTCTATATCTGCAACTGCTAAATGAGAAGCATGCTGCGAATTTGTACGAGGAAAGTGGAAACCCTTTCGAAAGTGCTGCAATTGTACAGTTTACAAAACATGACTAGTTGACGTCATGAGAATTCTTTAAACGTTAATGTACGCACATTCGCACCTACTTAATAGCAAAGCGCTGCATTTCACCTGCGTTTTAGGTGAGGTAGTAGGTAAACATTAAATGATTAAAAAAAACTTCCCGGGTGTACACCACCCGTTCATTTGCATAAATTTCTATATTCAAACTATTGTTAAGCATAACACACATTAGTACAAAATAAGGTATGTGTATGAGTCTAGCATTAAATGCTGAAGTCCTAACGAAATATCAACTTAAGCAATAAATAATATTTTTTAAAACTACTTAACCGGTTGCGGTCAACAAACAATAAAACATTACTGATGTCCAATTTAAAAATACTCCAATGCAAAGCGTATTCATGGCTCATCGTCATGCGACGTACATCAAATGAATTAAAAAGAAGAATAGACAAAGTGTTTAAGAAGAATTAACTTCTATAATTGGTTGGATTTCCCAGTACAGATACAAGCATCCAGTATTATTGGTTTGACAAGACTTTATCGCATCTACTGAAAGCGGCCAAACACTTCTACTAGACTGCCATTTAAATCCTTCCGAAATTGCAAGTGGGTGAGTGTCCCAACGCAAGCAACTATTACCCGGATTATCAGACGGCAAGCCCAAACTATTTAAATACATATTATTGTTAACAAAGTTCATTGTGTGAGCGTGTACAGTAATTCATAATCTGACTTTTAATACCTGAACTTGAAGTTATCCATTTCGGTAGCTGTTCCCAATCCTTGTACTACAATTGTAACTTCTGAGTCCATCTTTCTTATGTAGATCAGGAAGCCCACGTCGTGGTCTTCTGGCTCCAGAAGTGCCATCGCTAATCCAATTTGTGGAGTTTGAGCCTCCAGAACATTTTGAATAATGAGGGCTCCTTTGCCCGCTTTCCGTTTGCAAAAAGTTGTGTTAAATAAGTTACCCACCGTATATACCTGCATAACTCTTCCTGTACCTACCTGTTATGACATTTTTAAAATCATGATCATTCTTCAGATGTCCTGCTACACTCGGGATTGCACCCTTCCATTCACAACTTCTCAACCTTCCCGACGATTTGAGAGGGCAGATGACCAATTCTCTAAATTTGCAGTTCAGTACATGAGCTGTGTACTCAGCTCCTGTCGGACAACTTCTGCAACCGTTTTCCTTAAATTTGCAAGTGAGAGGGGTGCTCCGTACAATACCTTCCAATGCAAAGTTCCTCATTCCTGCGAAATGAAGTTCAGGCAGGATATTTTAGAAGGGTGACCACTTAAAAAGTATTACAATGATTGCAATATGAATGTCTATAAAATAAACCTTACCAGTCATAGGACAACGGCATATTGGACAACCAGGATTATTTCCTAACTCGATGAAACACGACCCGCACGCATTGGTATGACCTGCCGAACAATTGTAAAGTGGAGGAAGTAAATACTCGAGGCACAAACTGCACGTTAAATGGTCGAGGTCAAGGCTGGTCACGTCGTCCCACATTTTAATTGTTCACAAGCGGCGTTGCGGTGTATACAGGTCTCAGGGTCTTAGGCCGTATGCTGCAAGGCAAAGGACCTAAAACATAGACTCCAGCAAAAATTTAATGTTGCGCATTCGAATCTGAGTTTACAATTATTTCAAATAGGCGGAGTACTTACCTGCAAAACCAATAGTTAAATGATCTCGTGCCGAATCAAGGAGTTTCCTAATACTTGAGAAGCACGAGAATTTTATAGTCAGTTAAAGAAAATCCTGGACTCGGACAAACATGCATGACACCTGCCTGTTTTAAATTTCCGCTCCAATCGTGCTGCTCTCGCGGCACAAACTCATTTGCTTCCGCGGCAGCAAATAGGCATTATTGCTTCAATGAGCCCCAGCAAATTGCATGCATATCAAGCAAATGAAAAAATTCATGCGAACTATTAGTGTTTATGTCTAACAAGCACTTGTGTGGTGTAATGACAGATAAGTCAGTGGATAGTTGATACTCCTTGTTTCTACAACTGGAGCCATATTACAAATTTTTAAAGCATCCAAACTGAAAGTAATCTAAGATTGCAAACTTAATACAGTAAACAATTTGTAAAAAACCTGGCTAATTTTATTAATGTGTAGCAAGAAACCTAATGCCGTGAATATTGGCTAATATGATTTTTAATTCCAAAATGGAGCCAAAGGGACGACTTTATAACTTCCACCGGGGTGCGCGGTAGAAGATGGGTAGCTGTTTATTGAATCAAATAATTTTTGGAACACATATTGTATATTTAGTATGCATTTGAGCTTGAGTATAAGATAAAGATAGTCCAATCGGAATACCAATTTAAGTAAAAACGTTCCGGTTGGGGGTTAGCAATAAAATATTACTGGTAACAAATATAAAAACGCTGCTACAAAGTTCGTAGCTCATCTTCGTGCGATGCACATCAAAGTAATTAAAACGAAGAATAAGCGAATTATTTAAGAGACAATAACGGGTTGGATTTTCCAGAACAGATGCAAACATCCATTGGCGTGAAAAGTCTTTGCCATATCTAATGAAACGGAATCTAATGAAACGGGCCAAACGCTTTGGCTAGTCTTCCAGTCAAGTCCTTCGGATATGGCAAGTGGGTAGCTGTCCCAACGCAAGCTACAACGCGGATTCTCAGACAGCAAGCCCAAACTATATTAAATAGTATTTTGTAAAAATTGCATTATACTAATTTATTATATTACATGCTCTTACGCAAAATTGAAGTTAGCCATTTCAGAGGCTGTCCCCAATCCTTGTACAGCAAATTTAACTTCTGGGTCTTTCTTTCGTATGTGAATCAGGAACCCCATGTTGTGATCGTCTGACTCGATAAGAGCCGTCGCTACTGCAACTTTTGGGAAGTTGAGGATGCTTTCAATAATGAGGGTTCCATTATCCCCTTTACCTTTGCAGAAAGTTATGTGTTAAATTAGCCAGCATGTGCACAAGTGCACGATTCTTGTGGTATTAAGAATTATCATTGCCAATAGTTTTTTAAATACCTGTTGCAATTAGAAGTTCATGTCGATCCTTCAGATGTCCTGCTACGCTCGGGATGGCGCCCCTCCACTTACAATAACCACCACTTGGGCGACCCGCGCCAGACGTGGTCAGAGGACAGTTAACCAGTTCGCGAAATACTGCAGCTTAGTGCGTGAGCTGCAAACTCTTCTCCTTTCGGGCACCTCGTGCAACCGTTTTCTTCAAATTTGCAAGGAAGAGGAGCAGTTCTTACTATACCTTCAAGTGCAAAGTTCCTAATTGCTGTGAAATGAAGATCCGAATATTTTTTAAATGCGAAATTTTTTAGGCATGTAAATTATTACAACGATTATTAGTGAAATATGAAATGCCTATAAAATCCAACCCCAACAGAAAATACATTGTACAAATAGAAATAACATACCAAAATCTTACCAGTTATTGGACTTTTGCATGTTGGACATTCAGCCTTACTTCCCAACAGACTGGAACACATCCCACATGCAGTTGAATGACCCTGCAAACAGTTGTAAAGTGGAGGAAGTAAATAATCCATGCATATACTGCACGTTAAATGATCCAGGTCAATGGTCACTGTGGTGGCTGTTTCTTTTGACATTTCAATTCTTTTAATACTACACAATCCGAGCAAAATAAAAGAACCAAACCATCCAATACCAACTTATAATGATAACCAATTCTTTATGCTTCTGAAGAATTGGCAAACGAGGATGAGTTAGTTGTATGTAATAAAAGTGAAGGTCAGGCCTGCCTGGGACTAATTTAAAATTACCTTTTGACTCGCGCTACCCTGCCAGTAGTGCCCACGTGTTTTTTCAGCCTGCATAAGGGCCAATGGCTCAAAAAGCCAAGGCATCCACAATTTACCATCTACAACTAATACTAAAACTAAACTACAACTCACTACAGTAGTGCAGTACATGTTTACTATAAAAAATTGTTTGCCCGTTTGTTTTAATATATTAACATTGTCGTGTACAGTTTTTAACTTGCGTTTATGTGAGGCAAAAGTTTTCTATTTCCACTATACTAGGTATACTGATTTGATTTTTCTTTATTTATTTCTGCGACTAGATATCAAGAACATTTTGCCGCCAGTTATAGGGGATTTGTAATTTGTAATCAAAGTTGGAAATCATATACTAAGAGGTCGGTTAAATATTGATTGACTTTAAGATAAAGAATAAGATTTCCATACTTGAATAAACTTCGCAGGTGGACACCAATAATTCCCATTAATTTCTGTATAGAAGCTCATACATACTAGACATTAGAGATCTTAATACAACATAACGTATATGTATATATTAGTTTAACACAACAAAATGATATTCCAATCGAAATGCCACGACCAAAAATCTATATAAAACTGTGCACCTGTTACGGATACGGTTAACAATAAAACATCAATCGTAACTAATTTTAAGAATAAGCAACATGTTTAAACGGAATTAACGGTAACTGGTTGGATTTCCAACAACATATGTATAGATCCGTTGCTTTGAAATGCCTTTGCCATTTCTACCGGAACTGACCAAACGCTTTTACTAGACTTCCATCCAAATTTTTCTGTAATGGAAATCGGAAAGCTGTCCCAACGTAAGCTACAACGAGGATTTTCAGCCAGCATGCCCAACCTATAAAAAAGATAGTTTTAAACATTATTGTGTTCAAATTGCACTGCAATTATGTGGCCCTTACGTGAAATTGAAATCATCCATTTCAGCGGCTGTACCCAATCCTTGGACAACAACGTTAACTTCGTGGTCCTTCTTTCTTACGTGGAGCAGGAAATCCATGCCTCCTTCGTCGGACTCAAGTAGGCCAATCGCCGCCACGACTCTAGGCGCGTTCAATATGTTTTCAAAGATGAAGGAACAATTACCTGTTTACAGATTTATTTATAAATATTTGTTAAATCATCATGTTTGTTTGCGCACCAAATTGTTGTATTTAGTATTTTAAACCACTGTTTACCTGTGGCAATTATGACTTTGGAACCATGATGATCCTTTAGATGCCCTGGAACTCTCGGAAGGGCCCCCACCCACCCACAATTACTGCTTGGACATCCCGTGGACATTTTGAAAGGACAGTTCACCAATCCGCAAAATTTGCAGTTTAGTATATGAGCTAGATAAGCATCTCCTGTCGGCTTACTCATGCAACCCGCTTCCTTAAATTTGCACGGGAGAGGAGCGTTTCGTATAATGCCTTCCAACGAAAAGTTCCTCATTTCTGTGAAATGAAGATAAGATGAATATTTTTGCATAGCATATTGTATTGGGTTTAGCAATTATTAATTTTTTAAAAAATAATACTAACTAAAGGCTTACTAGTTATTTTGCTGCGGCACGTTGGGCATTCAGGTTCATTTCCCAACTTGCTGAAACACATACCGCACGCAGTGGAATGACCCTTCAAGCAAATGTAAAGTGGAGGCAGTAAATACTCAAGGCACACACTGCAAGCTAAATGCTCCAGGTCAAGAGAGGTCCGCTCTTGTGACATTTTAATTATTTAAATGCTGTGTAGAATAGTTGTAGGTCCAGTAGTACTACAAAGTCCCTGAAAGAAATAGACGGACTGATTTAATTCAATACGGGTTCATCGCACTGATTTGACAACCACTCTTACTTACTTCAATTAATTAGGCACAGAGTACTCAACTGTAAAAACGCTATTTAAACAGCCGTGTGGGATAAGACAACTCCTTAATAGTTGAGAAAGAGAATTTTAGTCAGCTAAAAAAGGGGATCAAGGTTAGGGGAAGGAACTACACGTACTTGCATTTTAAAAAAAATACGTTATTGTACGTTTTGAGGGTTGGATTTCAAATTTCCGCTCAAGTTGCACTTACCCTTGCAAGGCCAAGGCTCAATTTATTTTATTACCCCTAGCAAATTACACACATTTTAAATAAATGCAAATGCATGCGACTCTACTAATGCTTAGTTTTTTTTATATTTTACCAAGTCAGAGAATCCACAACCTCTCTCCCAGCTACAGCAACACTGGCTTTTAAGAAAAATCATAATAACTGCTTGGCTAATTAATTTAATTAGCTAGCTTTGCTTGATACATTTGGCTACTGTTCAATTTAATTGGATCTAATTTGAATTGTCGGCCACAGGAAATGGTAGTTCAAACGTCAAACCTCAAAATTTATAAAATTATAATAAAACAAACAAAACCTCACCACTCATTTTGCCACTACAATTCTGACACTCGGGTTTATTACCTACGATTTCCCACGATACCTAACACTTCCCACCCACAGGTATGGTATAAATTGGTAATACTGCAAATGTAAAGTGGACGGAGTAAATAACCGTAGTAGCAGAGACTGCAAGTCGAATCTCCGGCATCTTCTCTTGTGGCACTCCCATTCTTCTAAACCTACCCAATCCAAGGAAGTAAATAATAAACCGTCTTATAACAACAACTTCAAATATTGTTGTCGATTAACAACCCCATGGGGGACCGACCGCAGTTTAAAACTTCTAAATTCTAATTACTGTAGTGTAAATTTGTGACGAGGAACTATTGGATTTTTAATAAAGAGTATTTGAATTGAATTGACTTTTATGAAGCGCAAACTAAACATAGCCTATATTAAAATAATATAATGGAGGTATGGGAGCTTAGCATAAAACAAGAAGGTCCAATTGAGAAACCAAGTTCAGCAAAAAATATTTTTGAAGAACTCCGTACAACTTACGTAAAAATAGAACATTACACCTAATGGATTTTTAAGCAATTTACCACTAGGTAAGCGTATCATACCTCATGGTCGAAAGAATTAGAAGCAAGAGTGAGCGAATAGGTATGTTTAAAACGAATTAACTGGTTTGGTTGGACTTCCAAGCCAGGAAAGCAACATGTCTTAAGAAGAATTAATTGTAACTAGTTTGATTCTCAACCGCAAAGATCCGTTGCATTGAAATGCTTTTGCCATTTTCAACGGAACAGACCAAACGCTGTCATTAGACTTCCATTTAAATCCTTCCGAAATGGGAAGCGGGTAGGTTTCCCAACGCAAGCTACAACGCGGATTCTCAGACACCAATCCCAAACTATATAAATATAGAGTACTATTTAAAATTGCATTGTATGCGCGCACACAGAAATTTATTATCTGATTTTCAATACCTGATCTTGAATTTGGTCAATTCAGTAGCTGTTCCCAATCCTTGTACCACAAATGCAACTTCTGGGTTCATCTTCCTTATAATGCAGAGCAGAAACTCCATGTTGTGATCGTCTGACTCGAGAAGCATCGCTGTTACGCTTCCAGGTTTGTTCAGAACACGTCTAATTTTAATAACGAGGGTTTGGCTGCCCATTTTCCCTTTGAAGAAAGGAATGTTAAGTTACGATCCATGTACACATATACTTACACTAAACTTACTACTTTTAAGCATTTTTTTATGCTCATTCTTCAGATGCCCTGCTACACTCGGGATGGACCCGATCCATTTACATGCTCTCAGTTTTGCCGATTTAAGAGGGCAGTTGACCAATTCGCCAAATTTGCACTTCAATACATGAGCAGGATACTCAACTCCTGTCGGCTTACTGATGCAACCCGATTCTTTAAATTTGCACGGGAAAGGAGCGTTTCGTATAATGCCTTCCAACGCAAAGTTCCTCATATCTGTGAAATGAAGATGAATGGCATAGCATATTGGGTTTTTAGCAATAATGTAATTTGTAATTATTACATTTTTTTAAAATAATTCTAACTAAAAGCTTACTAGTTATTTTGCTACGACACGTTGGGCATTCTGGTTCATTTCCCAACTTGCTGAAACACATCCCGCAAGCGGTGGAATGGCCCCTCAAGCAAATGTAAAGTGGAGGTAATAAATACTCAAGGCACACACTGCAAGCTAAATGCTCGAGATCAAGAGAGGTCCGCTCGTGTGGCATTTTAATTCCTTAAATGATCTGTAGAATAGTTGTAGGTCCCGTAAAACTACAAAGTTCCTGAAAGAAATAGACGGACTGATTTAATTCAATAAGGGTTCATCGTACTGATTTGACAACCACTTTTACTTACTTCAATTAGTTAGGCCCAGAGTACTCAACTGTAAAAACACTATTTAAACGGCCGTATGGAATAAAACAACTCCTTAATAATGGAGAAAGAGAAGTTTAAAGTTAGCCAAGAAAAGGGGGATCAATGTTTGGAGGAGCAACACTATACGATACCTAACCTGCAATTTCAAAAATACGTTTTTGTACATTTTGGGGGGAAGGATTTCAAATTTCCGCTCAAGTTGCACTTGGCAAGCCAAGGCCAAGGCTCAATTTCTTTCATTACCCCTATTGCAAATTACACACACTTTAAATAAATGCAAATACATGCCATGCGACTCTACTCTACTGATGCCTATTTCTTAATACTCAAGTCAGGGAATCCACATCCTCTCTTCCAGCTACAGCAACACTGGTTTTAAGAAAAATTATAATAGCAACTGCTTGGCTAATTAATTTAATTAGCTAGCTTTGCTTGATACATTTGGCTACTGTTCAATTTAATTGGATCTAATTTGAATTGTCGGCCACAGGAAATGGTAGTTCAAACCTCAAAATTTATAAAATTATAATAAAACAAACAAAACCTGCTTGGTTAATTGATTGAATTAGCTAGTTTTGAGAAATTTGAATATGGTATTTTCATTCTAATTGGATCTTTAATGAAGAAAGTTAGCAAATCGTAACGTGTTTTCTAAATATGGACTTTAAGGTTGATTTTTTTAACAAAGCACAGAATCCATGCTGCACAAGGAAGGCTAGTAGAACTAAACAGTAGACTAGTAGACGACAGTTGCTTGGTTTTTGAAACTCCCGCTGATTTGCTCATAAATTTGTAATGGACAACGCATCCCCGCCAAGGTGTGGTTCCCCATGGTTTACACAACTTTGTCAACGGTTTACCTTCCCTCGTCAATCTCTCACGTAGCCGACGCATTTAGCTTCACAAAAAATTACTCATTGTCATTGTCATCATGAGAAGGATTTATTTGCCACCAAAAAACCCCAGGTCCATAACCACCACGTGTCCACACAATACCCCGTACACGCGTACAACCACGCCATGTCATAAAACGAGAGCAAATCCCATTTGCATTTGCTTTGAAATCATTTTTTATTAGTTTGCCAAAATCCATGTATCTTGTTCGCGGTTTTGGCTTTGTGCGAAATTAGCAATTACAATTATGCTGCTGGTTCGTTGGATTCAGCAGAGCGGATGACACAACACACAAAGGGCACGGCGTGGCACCCTCAAGGGACAACTTGGCAAAAAATGACGACGCGACGCCATGCGCCATGCTCACAAATCTAAAATAGAAATACACGCCTCGCCAAGTCCAAAGATCAAAGGAAATTGCTTATAAATATGTACTGTGCGGAATTGCAACTAAACTCATAATGCAATTATCCTTCATTTCACATGGGGTGAAGTTAAATGGGAGGCCTGCCCTGTTTTAAATTAGGAACCCGCTAATATCCAGACATCCTTTGATTTATGGCGCCATTCCAGGCTCCTCTGCCCAGTCAAGTCATCCGAACTAAATATTATTGCGTTTTATGATCCATTTTAAGAAGGGGGAAGCCAATGGGGATGGATTTTGCGAAATGAAAGGAAGGGAGAACCGCAACAGTGCGAATGTGAAGTGAAATGCAATACAAGGAATATTAGCATTCCGTTCCAATCTCTCATCCAACCTCCCGTCCATAAGCCACACTTTGCAAATTGAGATGCGTTCACATTCGTTCTTGGTTTGCCGACCCTCTCGTCTCATTCCCTCATTTATTCATATCCGAAATTACAAATGCAATTCGCCTCCCTTTTAATGCCTCCATAAAACCTGAAAACCCCGCACATCTCCCCCAAGTGTGAACTCGCTCTTTAATATGAAAACAAGTGTTTAATTGGGTTTACTTTCGGCAAACTTCTTCCCCCATCTCATCGCGTGCAAATATTTCGTCCGTCCCAAAGTTTAATTAAGGGCCGGGATCCCCGCCCGATTCCAAATGCTAATTTTTTGCTCTAAAGAATTTAATACCCCTTCCGAGATTACAACTACAAATTCGCCGTCCGTACCATGGGTTATAACGCCCCTTCGCGTGGCATCGGCTTTTTCCATGTACGTTAAGTAATTTTACATGTAAGAATTTCACATAAATCAAATGAGAACACTGCAATTCAAAAAACCTAAACTTTATTACATGAGATTACATATGGATTCCCGTTCGGGTTATTTATGGCTTCAATTCGGAAGGTTTGGGGTGACGCGACGTAATATATGCGAATTTGCTGGGTTTGGGTATTCCGGGTCCGGGTGGCTTACAAAGTTTTTTAAATTTGGTGGTTGTACCCGCTGCGCCGCACTGCAATCTGCATTCATTCATATGTGGATGAGTTATGGAGTACATTTGGGGAAAGCGACAAAATCATGTCAATAATATTATGCACAACATTATTACCATTAGCTCCGAGGAATTCTGTCATATTTTTTACATGGGAGGGAGATAATAAATGGGAGGAAGGGGAAAACTGTGGAAAAATTGAAACTTTCTTCCTCGGGAGTTCCTTTCCCTGTCTCCAATTTATCTCCTCCGAATTGAAACGGAAGAAAGGAGCGGTGGAGAAAATAAATTCCGTTCCAATCTCCAGGGCATTTGGAATGAATTGAATGAAGGGGAACTTCTCATGTCACAGTCAGGTACACTGTATTTAAATTCAATCATTTCCGGATGTTCAGCTATGCACATGCACGTCATACGTACGAGTACGTAATAAGCCGGTTTATTGTTGGTTGGCAAAGGAAATTCAGGGATTTGCCGCCCGCAGGCTTTTCAATCCGAATTTTACGCAAGAAAAGGCAAACAAACGATTTTGTCGAGGAGAAAGTCTTTGATTCCTCTTCGATTCAAGATTTGCAGAGAGAAATTAAGGAGACTTATTAATGGGACGTAATTACTCTTTGCTACATCACAGATTCCCGAAAATTGAATTTGAGGTTGAAAATTACCCACAAATTAGTATATCTTCATAGTCCTCACTCTAACAAGTAACGAGATGAGATGAGTAATTGCGATTACAACGGTTGTGTAGTCGTCAAAGAGTAATAGCTTTTGAAAACATAATTGGTTCAGGGCACAGGCCCTTTGACATAATGCGAATTGTGCACGGAAAACAACATGACACGCGCATTTCGCATTCAACCGGTAAAGGTAGAAGATCTGAATTGTTTTAATTTGTGCAATGCTTGCATTTCCTTCCGCTTTGTTTTTTTGGTTATCGAGATTGGTGATTTGATGTGATTTATAAATGTACAGTTAGTATGGTTCTGTAAATACACAGAACTATTTTAGCAGTTTTGATACCAAAATATTTAAAAAAATACTTAGAAGCCATACATGGTGTAAGTTGTGTCTTGTATCCCCAACCACAAGCAAGAGACATTTATCTAATGAAATCGTTGGATTCCTACATCTGACAGCCGGATCCACCCATTAATAGCCTGTATTTCAAAACATTTTATCAAATCCCTTTAAAAAAACTCTCCATCTCACCCATGCATGCCGTTCATTGAAAATGCCGACAAAGTTTGTGTATCCAGTCTTCCTCTTTTCCGTGTAAAATATATTTTCAAAAAAAATTAAAGATTTATTCAGTCCTTGCATGTGAAATATGCAGATAAACGAAGTATGCAAATGCGATTCTGCATGTGTATGAACATACATACGTAGTGATGAGAGATGTATGTATTGAGAGAACGCCTCATTAACTCGTGTTTATCTTTCCCCGTTTGTTTTTGGAGGATGGCCCCAATGCTACAACCCACGACGACGTCGTCATCCTACCCAATGTACGTCTAGTATGACAAAAGCCCCTCTCAAAAAAAGTCTTCCTATTCAAAAAACAGAAAAGGAGATTCCCATCCACACAAAGAGAGCAACCAAAATCCCTTTGAACCTTCGAACTTTACTTTACGATGTCGTCGTCCCAAAAAAAATCCGTCACTGATTTTTCAATTTTCTCATGAACTTGGAGTGGACAGTGGAAACCGGTAGCTATTACCGGTGGATCAATGGGTAAGGCCGGCCGGGCCAAACTTTTACCAAAAAATCTCAATCGAAACTTGAATGGGAACAATGGGACGGGGTGGGATTCAAAAGGGAAAGGTCGTAATGTGTGTTTCGACATTTGCTCAGCAGCTCGTTAGAAGGAGGGAAGGACCGGTCAGCCCTTTTGGTTGAAGCCCGGGTTTTTTTTTAAAAAGTGAGGCACTGCTCCCTGCCAATGTTGCTTTATCTCTGAGAAACATGATGAATGACTCAAAATAAAGTTTTTTATTATAAATTCATGATATTTATTACTTCAGTACATGTGGGATACAGGGTATGTTGCAGACGGTATTTGCCCAGGTAATTCTATCTGTCTTACCACTACTATTGCACCGCACGCGGCACGGCGCGGCGGCTCTTGATTTGTAGTTTGTGTACATTACGTTTTATAAAGTCCGGATTGGTTTCCCTAAAAATTTGGAACAAACTTCAATTACTCATTTTAATGGGATGTAGTTTTTCAGTACAGTATGGACTTACCTCAAATGTTTACTGATGTAAGCCCATCCCATAAGCAATAAAATTCGACCGGTAAATGCTAAATCAAGCAGAGAAATAAAAAAATACACTGCAGCAGGGATTTAGATAACTTAGGGACAAGTTACGTCTTACAAATACAATTTGGAAGTAAATTATTGCGTAATATTGCCAATATTTTTTTGCAAACGACAAACGCCTCTCGTTACCCGTGTGAAAATGAAGTAAAGTGACTCTTGAAAAGACTGCAAAAAAATC
>JAAXYW010001099.1:0-25166 GCA_036851895.1 Orthonychiurus folsomi
GAAGCATGATTGGTATGATTTATTCATAATCGCTTGATATGGCGCCATCAACGGAAAGTATTTAATATTACATACGTGTACAATAAATAATAGATTCAAATGCTGTTGGTGGCTCCAGTCTGCCCGCGCAGCGCTTAAATGTCATGTCATGTACCCTTCACAAAAGTTATCCAGTTACTGACATCAGCTGTTTCCAGTTGTATTATATTTTATTCCACTTTACCCACCACAAATAACTCTCACTTTCCCTTTTCCTAATTACGGCAACTGCAGAATAAAAGTTCAAACATGAAAAACGACGGAGTAATTCTTTCCGAAATACAATTTAAGGGAATCTCTAATAGGAGTACTTCAACATTGGATTGTAATAATTGTGAAAGTGAAACGCCTTTCAACAAGAAATTTTCATTGGAGGCTGGAAAAACATGGCTTACCAAACATATAGAAACTGACCAGGCTTTCTGCATGAATTACATTTCCTTGTACTTACTTACACCGTATATTTATTCGTACAAGACTCATTCATATGTGACAAGCGCCAGGCGCAATATTGCATGCAAGGTTGCAAGTATTGCATTTACAGTTACTACCATGACACACATCATTAATATTTACCTGGATATTAAAAGTGGAGAATTCGATTTTGGTACAACCCACGCAGCATTTCGACTGTATATATGCCTGGGTTCCTTAATGGGCACCGTACTCATTTTAAATTTGGCCTGGAATTCAAGTGAGATCAATAAAACTTGGGAATCCATTATAAAGTTTCTGAACAGATTCCAGGATTCAAAAGAGAAAATGATGCATGATGTTGATCGGACTTGTCACTTTCTGATTCATTTCTTTTTTGCGACCTTAGTCGGAGCTCATGCAGCGTACCTTGGGATGTCCCTGCTAGACTGTAGGTTTAATGTACTGCTTCCTTTACTTTCACCATGCACGAGAGAGAGTGGTCACAGGTCATTTCCAAATATGGTTTTTTATTTTGTATTGAATGTGTTCATTTCGGGTCAGCAAACATATTCTGCAAGCATTACTGGCAATTTTGTAGTGATTGCAGCTCGTGGTTGCCGATGTGTAATAGAAGTGCAAAGGTAATTAAAGGATCGAACATGAACATCTATTGAACAAATAGTTAACAACTATTTAACATTTGATTTGAACTCAGGGCACGGATAGCTCAAGCTCTCTTAGCGTCAAAAGGAACTATGAAGTCCGAAGAATTTCAAAAATGGAGAACAGACCATCAATGTCTTCAAATACTCATCAAACTGTTCTATTGGAGTTTTGGTCAAGTAGTTATTCCAACATTTCTTCTGTTTGTAATAATGATCCTTGTCTTGTCAAACTACATTATTCTGAAACCAGAAGTTCCACTTTACATGAAGTGCTACTGCGGGATAGTCCATATGGCTGTGACAACGTTTCTAATTCTGGTTGTTCGTGATGCCACATGTTTTCCGGGTTTATCCACAGAACTCTTGCACACAGCAAGGAAGCTTTTGGAAAATAGGCATGGGCATATGGGCCGCTGCTTGACCAGTTTTCAAAATTTGAGAATTTATGCGGGTCCTTTTTTCTATCTCACGAGTGGTCTGCTTCCAATAATGTTGGATATTGTTGTCAACTATACAATTACTGTTATAATAGCATAATGCTGGCACTATGTTTTTGAAAAATTAAACAAGTTTGCAGACATGGTTGAATCCGCTCATTGCATCGCATCGTGCGTGACTCACACGCAATTGTAAAGAACTGAGTTTCCGTGAGCAAATAACCGAAGCTCGCATGGTTTAATTATTCAGCTATAATAGCATTTGATATTCTCCTTCGCTTTATCCCATATATAACTTGGAACATTTGCTTTAATATGCAGCAAACACTGTAAATAAGATATAGAGATAACAGTCTCGTTTGAATATAATAGTTGCTGGCAAGTGTTCTTTGAGTTCAGGCCCATTTAATTTAGTTTTGCGGACTCTTCCTTCTAAGACAATCTTTGTTCACTTTCTATAAGTGGACAGAAAATATAGAAGCTCGGAGATCAAAAACGACGGAGTAATTCTCTCGGAAATTCAATTCCAAGGAACTGCTTTTGGATGCTGTCAAACGATGAATTGTACAAATTCACATTCAAGACGAAGTGGTGCTAATTCCGAAAAGTATAATACGGGTGGGTCAGTTGAAACACTTGGCTACAAAAACTTCCAAATGGAAGCCGCCGGACAACGTTAGCTAAACACATCGTAAACTCATCACGCCTTCGGTATCAATTACATTTCCTTGTACTTGCTTACACCATACTTGTACTCGTATCGAACTCAGGCATTATGTGAATAGTCTATGACGCAAAATTGTATTTCATTTCGTTTCAACAGGCAAGTTTTGACTTGGTTCATGTCAGGGGACCCCAAAGTGTCCAAAAAAATCGGTCCCGGGTCAAACCCCAGTGGGCATGCCGTGACCTTCCCTAGTCAGAGCTGTACTAATACTTCCAGGTAAGTCCGTTGCGTTATTCCACTCCGTGTAATAAAATTAAGACACCCTCCAAATAAATATCACGCGCCAAAGTGCACGGAATCAGAAATCTACAATATACACCCTCAGCAGTATTTCCATACATACAGACAGGTGTGTTTAAAATAGATATTTATTTCAATAATGACTACACCAAATCAAAATTTAAGTCTGCTTGCGAATTTGTACATTCAAGTTTACAGCTTGCTAAAAACTAAACCCCACAATCAAATAAAAAATCACAGTGCTCAACTTTTATAGACTGAACGCTCAAATCCATTTAGACACAGACGTGTGTGAATGTTTCAAACACCAACGATTCATAAGGTAGCAGTTAACCGTGGTAATAACTTTGAAAACAGAAAATGTCATACCACTACTACAACACATACACCTACAACAATTATTTCTGTACAAAATTTGCAAAACTGTTTTCCTTGATTCTGTCTGCCGTATAAAACATGGTTAACTAAGAACTTGTCTTCAATTTTTCTTCAGTCGATTCTCTACTTGGTTTACAAATAGTGGCCACCAGTGCTCCCATGTCCGAATGCCGACAGCGACGTGCGTAAAAAAGTACAAGAAACAAAACGTATAATTGTGACTTACTGCGGGGAAAAAAGAATCCTGTGCATTAAGTTCAAGCAGTGATATTTCATTGCTGTGATAAAACTTACAATCCGTCCACATTCTCCAAGTAAACACAATCGCAGCTGGCAGCGACCCGCAGAATACAGAGCTGTTCAAAATTGACATAGCGGCCAAAGGAATCGTCGCAACCGGTTCTACAACAAAGTCCCAAAATAGTGGATGCCTGTACTGAAATGCCGTACACTTGAAATAATGAATATTATATCAACCCACTTGAATACAATATTTACTACCTTATCATAGTAAGCTTCAAGTCTCGTCTTAATATTACTCCCAACTTTCTCAATTGTAATCCCGATGAAATTGAAAGTTGTCCATATAAAAATGTCATAACTGACACTGTGCCAAATGTAAACATATGTGAATGTAGCCAGCGATGCAATTAGTTTGGGAATATCAGAGCTCATTCGGTTTCCACTGTCCATGATTTTTATTTCTTGGAGGATAGGGAGGTACGTGTATCTACAAAACCAATAAACAGCGTAATTAACGGACGTGACACATGTGGTAAACCAAAAGAAGAGAATTGAAATAAGTAATACCTTTTCAGGAAATTGTACAATCCTCGATCAAAGTCTTTCCAAAGGACGGAGTACCGGTGCAAATAAGCAATACATTTTGGCAAGGGAGGCATTTCAAGGCCATCAAATTTCGCAAAAGCCGTTCCAATACCATACATAACGACATACTTCAACATAAAGAACTGGCCCAGCCAGTATATAACTCCACAAAGAACCCACAAGTTGGTAGTGCGCAAAACGGACGGCGTCAAAGCTAATGGGCCAAAGTAGATGCAATGTAATACTGTTTCGGCGACAAAAATCCAGACGGCCATTCGGGCCAAGTCTTTTAGCAAGAACTTTCCTTGTTCCAATGTAGGCGGCTTTCGTTGTGGTGCATTCAACATCTAATCAAAAATTGACAAAAAATCAAAAAATGGTTAGATTGACGTAATATTTGCTACCTAAATTAAATAAGATCAAATTATGTACACTCGTTCCTACCCTAATTCTATTCTATGTAATTTAACAGAATACTCTTCGCTGACGACGCAGCAAAGAAGCGTCAAAATGGGTAACCTGATTAGGCAACAAGCAAATAACATATGTTTGGTAACAAAGTATTGCAACTTACGTCTTTCTCAAACTGTGAGCACAATACAAGCGGTCCGGATACCAGCAGAGGAAAATAAAAGCAATAGCTAATGGCAATAAATACTGCATCTTCATGACTGGTCTCCTTCCTCTCCCACATGTCAAAACAAAAACTGATGCATCTTGCGTAATTCCAGGCCGCAATAATCGTGAAAAAGTATTCAGCTCGTTCGCTTTCGACCGGTAGAGACTAAATCAAGTAAATTACAGTGAAAACCACTAACAGATTATTTCAAACAGAATAAATTAATCTACCTTACCCTAAGCCAGGGCTGATTCAATAGTACAAGAAGAACCAGTAGGACACCCCAAATCAGCAGTTTGCTTCGGAATCTTTGCATCAGCATATAAAACATCACAGGCTGAGAAAATAAAAATACTGTTGCCTTCCAGCCCAGTAAGTCATAAAGAAAGATCCCTGACATTATTGGAGAAATCCAGATTAGCATCTAAAACAAGAATTATAACAAATTAGGAATTACGAGCAACTGACTACAATTCTTTAGGAAAGGTTACCTGTTGATCAAAATGGTAAATCTCAGCCACAATCCTCACAATAATATATCCCATTAGCCATATCATTAATTTCGGAACGAGGAGACCCAAAAACATATTCCATTCTAAGTCAGTGTTGTCACGTCCTCGATCAAAGAAATGTGTTAACGGTCCGGGGTTCAAAATTGGATCAGACTGCCACGGGATTAAATCTAGTGAAATACATCAATATTAGCAAATGACTTACGTTCAATGTGCACATTTAAATAATATTGATGTCTTAACATTACCAGCTGCTTGATAAACTTGATAAGTAGCATATGCTATTGCTGAGATCCAAATTCCCAAAGAACAGACACGAAACACGGTCACAGCAAGTAATTTGCCAGGTTCAATGTCGTATGGACATCGGAAGGAGACACGGTCAGTTTTCGTAGGACTGGCCACCATTTTTCTGTAAGTGTGAAATTAAAATCTTAATATTGCTAATAACTAAAACGAGTACAAAACAAAAAACGACGAAGACGACAAACTGAACACTTACCTCTTCATCTGAAGCCGACACACTTACAATTTCCCGAAATCCCTTTGCATAATAATGCATGCAGATTAGATTATAGAAATGGCAGCATCTTCTTATTTGCAAAATACGCACCTCAAATGCACGCGATTGGCGCCTGTCCCCGGTTGGTACTCCTACTTTTAACTTCACAGTTGAATAAACACATCATCCAAATCCAAATCGCCTATCCCGCGCGTTCACCCCTCAAAATCCTAAGATTTGGGGCAACAAGAGGGCAATAATATTACTGCCTAGGTCAAATCAAAATCAAGTAAACAGAAAAGCTAAAATCAAGACAAATCTTATGAAGCAATACATAAACCAATTGCAGTGAAAATAATAAACCATTCACCTATTTTCTAAGGTTATATTAAGGCACACAAGAATTCAAATCAAAGTAACATGAAAACAGGTAGTCTTAATTTAAAAGTGATTGTTGCAATAACCACCGCTTAGGACTTGATTTTCCAAACCCGAATGTTAACGAACTGCTGATGTTGATTTGATGATGTGACAGTTACGAAAATACTGAAGATGCGTAATCAAAAGGCAGTACATTTTTATTCGATATAAAGTTGAAGTCCGATATTACAGTATCAATATCGAAGATCGGAGTGGCCCTAAGGCTCTGTAGGCAGGCAGTGTGACGTGAGGCAGCTGAGCAGTTATTACTCAAACCAAAGCCTTATTTAGCAGTCTACTTTACTTGGCTTTAGTTTATGATTGATATTTGTACATTGAAAATAAGCACGATTGAAGCGCAAGCTTAAAGACGAACTTCATCGCATTCGCATTGAGTTCAATATCGAGCACTGAGCAGAGCACAGAACACTGATTCACGCTAATACTAGTGAGCAAACATTATTCCAAATTAACTTATCTGAGCATTGAAACCTGACTCAGTACACAAGACGCATGCTTTATATTAAAATATTGTATATGGTGTTTCTTAGGCTAAAACATAACCGAACAAATCTAAGAGAACGTAAGGGCAAACGGCCACTTCACTTAAAAGTAAACATACCAACAACAATAAAACCACACACATAAGTTAGCACTAAGTTATAATAAACTATTGTAAGCGTAATAGCGTAAGTACACCTTCATATTTAGGCACTCGAATGACAAATGACAGAAATAAATGTAAAGGATGACGGAAGTGGAATTACGAATTACTGGCAAATTCCGTGCAATCAAAATAATCGCAAAAAACTGCGAGTTAGATTAGGTAGCAAAAAGTATAGAAAACTTGGACGGCATTAAACTAAATATCCCAGTCAGTGAGTCCACTTCTCCAGTTAAGTATTTTCAATCACTACTGCGGTATATCTATTCTTATTCTTATCTTAGAACACTTGAAAGTGGTTTATGATTTCACTGGCAAAGGCAAGCTCCGACTCGCATGTCTTTAATTTTCCTTAGAAGAGATTGATCAATTTTCGAAGATTCGGAACAGGGAGCTTAAGTGTCTTCACATTCCAATTCAGTGCTCCTCTGCATTTCTGAAAAGCCAAAAAGCATCAAATTATAACAGTTATAACAGTTATGCTTAAGTTATAGCCTTATTTAAGAGTTCATCTCGATTAGAATTGATTTATTGATATCTTAAGCGGGTTGGATAGTTTATAAGATTTAATCGTAATGTAGTGTACTCTCATGGGTATTCTTAACAGGAAAGTTGTAATGTAATGGCTAATGAGAGTTTCCACAATCTAGACAATCAGATATTATCAACCAGCTTTCACTTACCAAGTATCCGCAGCAGCAAGCCACAAGTTCATCTGACTCAAAGCGATAATCGTACGTCAACTCTTCTCCAGCCATTATGTTCCGAAGTGTGTAGACAAACGCTTTCTTCTGTCCATAAAAATCCATAATGTACGTCGAGCAATTGGGCTGGAATTTCAAAATAACAAGTGAATAATTAATTGAATTTAATATCAAGCTTGAGTAGACTTCTGACGGATTTTAGATTAATATTGAGGAGACCTCGTCAAGTAGGACAGACGACTCATTAAAAATGCGGTCAATAATCAAGGAAATGAGTATATTACAATACAAATTAAATTACAAATACAGTAATTACATACATTGCACGAGTTATTAATAAATCGAGCACAGTTTCCAGTAACCGTAGCGTCCATGTAGATTTTGCTCCCGAACTTCATTATGTAATGGTCAAGTCTTTGACGATCATATTGTTGTTGTCTTGCGAGGGCGACCTCTTCATTTACCAACTATGATATATGCAAAAAGTAAATATAATTGTAGTAAAAATAACTTTAAAATACACACATACACACATCAACTAATAGAAATCACTGGACTTGATCGAATACTTTTACAAAAAGTTAAAGTTACAACACGAACGTGTTAACAAGAACGATCTAATGTAGAATTGCCGCAAACATATTACAAAAATGGTGCTTTCATGGTGTTCTACCATACATTTTATTGTAGTTCTCACCTCTCCAGTGTATTCAATTACAATTTCTCCCTTTCGAATGTAATTGCCGGTGAAGAGACCCCGACCATGGATCCTGGATTTTTGCACCATCAAATGTCGTTCACCGAGTGGGCATCCCATGTTCACTTTTACCTCTTTGTCACCAATTCTCAAGCACCTGGAAATAGAAATTACGATGAAATTAAAATTGTCAAAAACAAATTAAGTCAAATTTTATCACAGAAGTTTACTAAACTAAACCTGGCGGAATAAATATTCAACATTTAACAAAGTTAGCCTGCTTGCTTACTTGTCATAATATTTTTCAAAATCGACTTCGAATGGATCTGATGATGGTTCGGATTCCAGTTCTGGGCAGTCTGGCTCTGGAGTTGGTGGTGAATTTATATCCTCTGTCTCCATCAGATCAACATTCGTTAATACATTGATGTGTTGTTCGTCAATAGCTTCCAAGGGTTCACTTCTTCCTTTTTCAATTGGCAGTACTACTTCCTCAACTTCGGTCAGATTTGACTTATTGTCCTCGCTGTCCATGACTTGGGCTTCACTTTCACAGTTAGACGTGGAAGTGGCAATGGATTCTCCGGAAATTCGCCTAACCTTGGCCTTGAGCATTCGACGCTCCGCTTTAGTAGTTTTCCTTCCCCTCTTGTGAGTCTTCTTCGCAGTGTTTTCTTTGTCCGAAGTCTTTGTATTTAGATGTTGGGATCGACAGTGTTCCACGAAGGTCACCATTGTAGGAAATGAACTGTAGCAATCCAAACAGCAGTAGAACAGGGGCTGCTGTTTACTTGGATTTGTCACTTTGGTGGAACTGCAAGCACTGCTCGTGCTTGGAGTCGGGCTCTCCATTGTTGTTGAAAGTTAAATTAAGGGATGGAAATGGTAAGTGCAGTTTAATGTCGTTATGTAATAGACATACATACAAAATAATAAATATAAGGAAAGAAAAGTATAACAAAAATAAAACCCGTACGCCCGTCCTCGTTTACCGTTTGTTTCAAATGTGGCACTTTCTTGCGAGGTTTGTAAAAGCCCGGGGAGTGCTATCCACTATTCCCGCCAGCAAGATTTTGGATTGGTATACAAAATGGAATTGTTTGGACTGGAGTTTAGCCGGATGTAATTTAAATTGTTAATCAATATCAATAACTTCAACCGCAAAACGACATTAAAATTGCCGACCATAATTAATAGTTAAGTTATCATTCTCATGCAAACACAACCAGTCGAAAATGTGCCTTTTTTAATCAAGATTTAAACAGCGACTACGGCACAGCACTACTTTGCAGAAGTTCTACATTTTTATTTTATCCGATCCAAAATGTAACAATAGTAACAAATAAATGATTCAATCCGAAAATGGTGAAAATGTGATGCGGTGACACGAAATGTCATGTACGATTTCTGAAAACATTTTGTTCTCGTAAGCATAGCCAAGAAAACTATAAACACGTACAACTACAGAATGTAATACCTGGGTTTATTTAACAAATCCAAATTGACAAACCATGCTGTGTGGAAGGGCTGTAAAAATAAATAGGTGAACAAGAACAAAACTTAAATACGTATAAAATAAGAACAAATGAAAATATTGTATACTTCAGGGTTCATCGTGCTAAATCCATTATCCATTTCATCCTTCAACTATCTCACCATCACCATCACTAACAATTCTAGCTTTCTTGCTGTCGGCATTATCGTCACCTGGCAGATCTTCACCCTCATTTCGACATCTCTTGCCTGTGCTATTGCGATCAGAGCTGGAGTCTAATTTAATAATGACTGCAGTCATATTATCACATCCAGTTCCATCCCCAGAAGTATCCGAAGCCAAGCACATTTTGAAGAGCTAGAAAATGAAAAATTCAAGACAATGTCAATTATTTTGTGGGAAAATCCAAAAAGCCTTAAAAAGAAGTAAAATTGAATCCAAACCTCTTCACAAATTGAAGACAGAGCACAATCTGTTTTAAGTCGACCGGCAACAAAATCCACAACTTCTTGTGAAGACAAGGAATTCCAGACACCGTCACAAGCCAGAACAATGAATTGATCGGTAGCAGGATCCAGAGTTGCATGTTGTACATCAGGCACAGGTGTAATCATCTGATCCTCAGGTGGGAGAGACGTATTTTGCTTGTAGGAATGATCTCCAATTGCTCGACTCAGATTTAGACCTCCATTGACTCTACCGTCCATGGTAACTTTACCTCCAGCTGCAACGATTCTTCGAGCTTCCAGCTCATCCTCAGGTTTGTGGTCGTGTGACATGTCAAATGCGATCCCTCCTCTTGAAATAGTGCATCTTTAAGAGAAGAATGAAGAATATTAGCGTTAAAACGTAGTGAATATGTGGGTCAAATCGGAGTATTACATTTACACTTTGACAGCAAGTTTGCTTGTAAACAATCTATAAAATTTGCCATACCTGGAATCGCCGGCGTTCGCAACCCATAAATCAAGTAGTCCAGTATCCTGCCATTTGCAAAACGCAACAACCGCGGTTGAGCCTGAATCAAATGCTGGTTCTTGTACATCACTCAGTAAATCCTCTTCATCATCATCATCATCTTCTTCTTCTTCCGAATCATTTTCCAGAGAATTCTCATCCTCATCTTCATCTTCATCAGCTTCCGACGTATCCTCCGAATCTCCTACCGATTCGGCATCATCAGAATCGTCAGAGTTTGGCTCAACTCCGACGTATGGCTCATCTTCATCCTCAGAGTCACTAGTGCCAGATTCAGAATTTACAAAGTCCTTATAGATTTTTCCGTCCTTGAGTCGAGTGGAATAAGTTTTCTCTTTCTCTGGAGTCGAAACTGGGATTGGCGGATGAACTTTACCTTTTCTGGGTTTAACAGGCGTTTCGAGTACTGATTCTTCCCTCTTCTCCACCTCTCCATCCCCATTCGCGCCATTGATCACTTGTTTTTGATCTTTTCCCTGGTCTTCGGTTTCTTCAGTATGATGAGATACGCCATTTTGACCGGGAACAGATACAACTTTATCCGCGGCGCTTGATTCTTCCAAAACTTCGGTTATCTGTACGTCGGTTACTTCAGTCTGCTCTTGGGTTTTAGCTTTGGTATCGCTAACTTTTTGGGACTCCGGTTCCTCAACTACTGGAATTGCGGTTTGAGTTTTACTTTTACTGGAAGACGAAGGGCCGGGCTGATCTGAAACTTCTGCTGGAACGAAAACCTTCTTTGAAGAGCATGGCTTTTCATTCTCATCACCCCCCGTGTTTTTCCGGTTTATTACAGATGCAAGCTGCTGACGATACTTGGCAACCAACAATTCTATTGGCATAGTTGCTTCCTCATATAGCTCACTAACATTTTCATCGTCTACTGTGGTATTCGCGGGTCCTTTGTCATTCTTGGCCGCCTGAGCTATGCTTTGAACTTCAGCTAAACCATCGTCGGACTTAAGGTACTCATCGATTTTCAGAAAACCTTCATGAAGAGATTCCTTCAGTTCTCCTTTCTTGTAACTTTCCGTATTCTTAAGAAAGTCTGGAAAATGACGCGACATAAAGATTGCTACTTCGGCGCCTCCATGTCCATCGTAGACCGCAAAGAGGCTAGATTTCTCATCGAAATTTAGTTCGCAGTTGTGGGCATCCTGAAACATGCGTAATTAATGTACAATTAGAGATGGAATTGAAAAATGCTTTCACTAGACCTTGCATTTATTCTACAGCCAAGTCAACGGCACGCTAAAAGAATAATTTGAAGCTAAACAATCAAAACCAGTACGTCGAACAAGTGTTGTATGAAGGTAAACTTTGAATAGCTCTGACGTCAAGAAATAGATACAAAAAATAGCACATTCAAGCCGTTAGTAGAACGAAGATATGATGACTTACTTCTTGAGTGATGCGCCAGCCTTGCATACAAGATGCTCCGAATTTGAGTTTGTTACCTTCTCCATCCTCGGAACAAGTGTCCGTTTGCGGCTGTGATAAGTATGCCCCCATTGCTGACCGATGAAGACCTTCAATTATAAGAAAAGTGCAACAGAAAGGTTAAATAAAATAATTAAACTGGTCGTCAGAAGAGTCAGAACTGTTAAGTGAGAAGGCAAACGTTCACCCGGCAGGTAGTCTGCGCAAACTAGCTTTTTTGCTGGTCGATGATCGTTTTTGACTCGGGATATTTACAGCTCGAGTCCAATATGTTTGCTTGTCTGTCAGAGGAGCAAAATAGCTTAACAGCTCGTCGGAACTACAAAATCACTTGAAAATATTGGGCTACCCAAGCTTAATCCGATTCTAACAAAGCTTTGGGATAATTTGAGTCACATGCAGATGCAACTTGTCACCGTCAACTGTGTCGATTCGAGCAAACCGCAAAAACACTGTAACCATTGCATTGCCAGCTATCATTTCTTAAAATACATTTTTTATTTTACATTGCTAAATTAGTTGGGATGCAATTCAAACTTTTTGAACAGCCTGAGGTAGAGTAGACAAAACGTAAATGGTACCGAAGAAAAATGCTCGGATATTCTAAATGCATTAAGGATATTTTGGAGCGTATTCTGTCCATGGTATGGTGTTCGACCCTTCGACCTTACAAACGTTACCTTTGGGGGACAATTTTATTTTACGACGTTTCTCAGCAGTTAAGAAACATACCGCGCGCCGACGCGGCCGCGTAAAAAAATCCGACCTAATACAGACAATAAAATGTAATTAGTTCATAGTTAGGTAGTGCAAGTTCGGCTGTTCGCTTGTAGTTGCACACCACACTAGATTCCCCAAATTTCAGAAAAAAATTAAACACTTGAACAACTGAGCAAAATAGCTCGATTTGTAGATCAGCAAAAAAGCTCGTCGAAGAGGAAAAAAAAGCTAGTTTGCACCCGACTAACTATTACTTACACAAAGCAAATAAATCCAACAAGTTCCGATGCGACGACGAAAAGCAATTAAATGATGACGAAGAGTTAAAAATTGCGTTGCTCTTCGCCCGAAGTTAGCGTGTCTTTTCCTCAATCGGGGGAATTTAGAATTTTAACGACTTACTTGCGAACTCTTCAGAGCCTTCGTCACAAACTAAAAACACTTACTGACTGAAAGGAAAAGAATGCCGCACCAAATTTATCCAAGCCTTAAAATACATGCGAAACGCGCCAAGTCGGGAAATGAATGGCGGTCCGTCGTGCGGTGTGCCCTTCTAAAAGGTGGTGCAAACGCTAAATTATAAACAATTACAAGTTGCCTATCATGAATGACCACCGAATTTGCAAATTTGTAAATTACAGACTGTATTGATTACTGGCTATTTTAACTAACTTAACCAAAGGCGATGTACATTGTTTTCTTTCATTGTTTGTTACATAGTTTCATTTCAGTTTTCAGTTCAATGCCAGACTCCTATCACCTATTGCAATTAATCTCATCAATGAAAAGTTAAAAGCTCGGATTTGGCATTTGGAGTATTATTCAACTAGTGCACAATAACACATTTAATGCCTAGTCTAAAAGAATTAAGCTAAACAGTTAACCTTAACCTGATTACCTGGACTAGCACTGGCATATTGCTAATATGTAGTAGATAGACAGGTGATTCGTAAAATTTTATAAAAACTCGGAAAGTGGTTGCAAATTTTGTGAATAAGTTTATATTTGATAACTCAGTGGGATGAAGTGTTAGTGTACCAACTGAACTAAGTTTTCTAAAAATACCATAGTCCCAGCCAATGAACCACCCTAAGTTTCTCTCCTTTATTCCACAAATTGCCCTAGGCTAGGGTATGGAATATCCAAGCATAGAAATACCACCTACTTTTGGCGCTTGAAATATTGCCCAGTCTTCCGCGCCGATAAACATTTGCAATTTACATGATTACGTACTGCTTGCCTTGCGAAGAGATAGTGCGTTTAGAAAACTTTGAGCACTAAAATTCAGAGAAGTACAGTACTAGTGCTAGTAGTGGAGAGTGTCAATCTGTGTCAGGTAATTTTTAAATCTAAATGGAAGGAGGTTAGTTGTAACCCTTTGGTCGAAGGTTTGTAATGACCTCAGAGGTCACTTTCGACCCCGCCAAAGTTCGTTTCCAGCATTTCTAAGACTTTGATTTTTTCCGCCAAAAGGACTGAATTTAAATTTTAGTTTTTTAGTCAATTCTCTTGGTTGGGGACTGAAAATTTGTGTGCGTTGGCGTACCTTGCCTTTTTGCCCTTGGTCGAATCTAACCATTTTACTTCGTAGTCAGATTCACCATTTTCATAGTCAAATAATCTATATTTTTCCAACACAGGCATGCGCAGATAATGGAACTTAAAATGCGAGACAAGCCAGTGATGCCTAGCCGAAGGAGTAGTAGAATTGCTCAAACAATTTCAGCTTCTCTACAAAAAAGTACATTTACTAAACGACGTCTATCAAAGCCTGTTCTGGTCAAGCCTGTAGAAGAAGGCAAGAATGTGTTTAATAAACTTCTTGAACAATATGGAAACGAAGAATCCCCGCAACGGGAAGAAGAATCCAAGGAAAAGCTTATAGATGTCCAGGTCAAGGCTGCTCACAAGACGTACTCTGCGGCACGGTAAAACAAAATGAGTTATATTTACAAAATTCAGCTGTGGTGAAATACCTTGTATTGTCATTTACTAGTTCGCTGGTCTTGGTTTTGCTGGTTTTCGTGAACCGAATAAGAATTCTTTATTATATTACATTTACAGAAGGAAGTCTAGCAAAGCCAATCTGAAGCTTGGAAAACCGAGAAACGGAAAAGAAAATACCAAAATTTTGGGAAGCGCAATTCCACATCAGTATTCCCCTTCAGATTCCAGTAAATCCCAAAAATGTGAGAGGACAGATGAGTTCTCAGAAAACGAACTCACGGCCGTTCCATCTAGAGCCCCGAGAAAGGTAATTTGACAAATTAGATTACAAATGTTGTATTGTACAATTAGCATGAGTTTGTTGCTCCAATCGTTAAATTTGCTTTTTTTCTATAGAAGCCAACCCGTAAAGAAACTAAGAAAGAGACTGAATTCATGCATCATAAGAACTTGGAATTCGAAATGATCGAGAATTTTCCTCTATGCGTTGAGTAAAGTTATAGTTGTACGCTACTTTTTTATGTCGAATTGCTTTTTCATTGAATTATTTTTGTAAATACCTCACTTGTGAGTGAAGTAAGTTAGTAAATGAAATTCCACCTTGCTATAGTAAATAGAATTTATAGTTCTTTGCACTCGCACTCGTGCGATTTTGTCCTTACCTTGCGTAATCTTGACCTTACTGAATACAATGCTCAGTTGTGTGTTTGGCGTCAAGTTGTTTATCGTGTTTCTCATCATATCCATTCAACATTTGCAATTGCAACAATCACATATTTCCGGAAATGTATACACCAAATAAATCCAAATGAGTCCCGATACCCGAGTGTGAGTGTATTGCTCACAATATTTGTTGGGGCTGCTAGAAAAAATAGATTGGTATGGTTTTAAAAAACTCTCACTGGCAAGGCGTTCTTCGCAAGTAAACCGAGACAAAAGCTAGTAGAATAAACCGGCGTTTAACGCGTGTACAGGAACGGCGCAGTGATTCATGGATTTCGGGCTGAGTTTTTTTTGTTGCTCCTTTTTAGACTAAACCAACCACTAATTAACTGAGACTAAAGTTCGAATTTGTTCGAAATTCGATTCTCGCTAAATAAAAATGTAAATCAATGATGAAATCAAGTTTGGTATCCTTTTACTACTGCCAGCGTCAAGACTAAACAGAATATACAACCATAATTTAAACAGGAATGTTAATTTCAGCTATCAACCACATGTTAGCATTCTAATCAGTTATTATAACAGTTACCCCTTCGAAATGCAAATTAATCCCTCATTGTAAATGTGAATACCCCAATTAAACAGTATCCCATCAAATTTACCTCTAAACGACATTAAACAAATATCAAGGAACATAAGCAACGCAAAATTATAATTTGGTGTGGACTAGCTACGCTTTGCGTTTTTCTGAAATGCTGGCAAGAAGTCGATGGCCGGCAATAAATGTAACGATGGCAGGAATTGTCATCCATTTCAGAGCTTCAAACATTGTCAACTTGAGCCAGAACAAGCCGTATACGCCGAACATTCCTGCAATGCAAAATAAAATGCATACATTATCACCTGTATTGTTAGAAGTTCTAAGCAATTATGATATAGTTTAATGCTATCAGATTTCTTTAGGCTTTATATCAAAAGAATACACTTCATCAGAACGAAAAGTTTTCAACATCATTTTTAAGTTAATTTTTTGAGTTTCTTCGTTTGGATGACTAAAGTACTTCTTACCTCCTAATCCCAAATGGAAAGCCAGTGCGCTTAGCGAAAATGGAAAAGCTGAAATATTCGCACCAACCCGGATCCACTATAAAGACATTCATAAAGATTGGTTAACCAAACTTGGGTTATGTATACAAATTTTTGGAAACGATTAGCACAATGAACTTACCAAAACAAATAATACAAGAAGGGGGGCCAAAGCCACGGCAGTGAAAGCATCAGAGACAAGCCGTGGAGGTCGGGGTTCAGGCTGCCGAAACATGTGCTAAAAAAGTACGAGGATTACATAAGTAACCATGTTGAGGATACATCAAATGTACGTTCCTACCACGATGAGCCCGCCATTAAAGGAAGGGCACAATTTAAAATTTTGGTAAGAAATACGTTCACTTTTCCAATGTTATGGAGGACAGATAGTCATTGATTTGAACATTACCAACTAACGAACATTGGTGAAACAAGTTATTTGATAAGAAGATGCGAGATCAGTCTACCTACCTTGATTTCAGGTTTTGGTCCATATGAAACTGCATAGAGAGGATTTACAGATTTGGCTTTTCCAGCTGCAACATGTAAGTTCACATCTCCCAAAGACCAAGCGAACGAATCCTCAATTAGGAAATCACCAAGGTACAAAACAACTTCATACGATCCAGAATTAAAGCCAAAATCCTTGGCGTTTGTTGTCATATCCTGAACAATTGAAATTCAGCTTAGTTATAAACTAAACATAAACATATAAGTCACATTTACAAAACCATCTATATTTCAGTATCAGTGACGCAGGCTGAACCAAGAACCAGTCGGCATTTTATCCGACGTCAAAACTGAAGTAAAGTAGGTTCAATGATTTCTCGTATTTACCAATTCCAACTTATAGTCCGTTTTTCCTTCCGTCTCAGGCTGAGCGATAAAAGCCACTTCACGTTGAGTTGTCTTGCATTTGAATACAACGAACACTTGGTGGAGAACTTCGCTGGCTGCCACTTTCACAATGAACTTCTGGTTTGCATCCAAATCCAGTTTGGTTTGTAGTTTCTGTCCTTTGTTCAAATCATTCCACTTGATTTTTGCCTGTTGATCAGACTCGGATACTCCAACTCGAGATGTAACGGTACCGAGCTTCCCAATAACCTTGATCTGCAGAAACATAAGCAATTAGGATTTTAAGTTAACATGAAACAGAAACTAATCAAATTTTCTCAAAAACAATCACTTACCGGAACAGTTGTTGGCTGCAAAATGAGGGTTTTATCATTTTTGGCGGACTTGGCCAAGAATATGGCATTATAAAAGCCTTTCGGAATTGTTTTACCCTTCAAGTCCAATGTAAACAGTGACCTAAAAGTGCCAAAAATTGAAACTCATTAGTTCTGATTTCCATCGACAGATAGTTATTTGTTCCCTCGACTCGCTAAAATCGCAAATTTAATTGCCTCTTACTTGTCGGTTGTGCTCTGAACTGCTTGTATAAATTCAACTCCGCTCACTTTCGTTTGATCATTGGCAACTAATGACTCCAACTGAACTGTGACATCAAGTGGGCGACCAAGAAGGTCCGAGGCCCGAATAGAAAGTACCTTGGTAGACTCTGAGATGACATTGGAACCAATGGTACCAATGAAAACAGGCTTCAGAAACTGTAAACCAATACGTTAAATTTTCTTTATTTGGTTCTGTTGTTCACCAAAACCAATTTTTATACTCCACTTTCAAGCAATGTCTAAGTTAATTATTTGATGTTAGTCTGAATGTTCACGCGCCAAACAATTTGAAACCAATATTGTTATTTTATTCTCATAATTCCAAAGGATTATAACCTCCACCAGATAAGAATGAGGAATAAAATAAACTCTTCGTTTTTCCCACGCGTATAACCACAAAAGCACTGACCGGCTTAAATGGTAAAAAAATGGGAAAGTTTTTTAACGAAAGACACACGAGCACACACACAACCCACACTTCAATAAAATAGAGAACAAACCTTATTTTTGCTTATGGTGTCCAAAGCTGAGACCAACAAAAATGCACCACGAGGAGTAGTAACAGTCCTACGGGAAACCAAGTAATTTCCAAACTTGATGAGTTGGTCAGCGGTTAATGGAAATTGTTTGTTTAAAGCCTCAGCCAAACGCACGATTCCGACCAGTACGGGTCCTACAATTTTAAAATTGAATTGAAATACGTAATGTAATAATTAAAAAAGTAAGGCTTCAATTGAAAATCCAACCTGTTACTGAAAGGCCGCCTTCAAATTGAAGGTATGTCTTGTCAACTTCATCAGCCTGAGCTATAACATCCTCAACCCGGTCCCATATCTCAACCTTCTTCAGGGACTTTGCCCCAGAGCTAGTTGCGATTAATGCATAACCCAGGGATTGTGCCGAATCATCAGCCTTAATTGATGCTTTCAGTACTTCATCCAATTTAGTTGCATCCACAGTAACTCCAGAATTTCGAAGTGATTCACTGGCATAGAAAATATCTTGAGAATTTCCTCCTTGCTTGACAAGCTGTTCCAATGCCTGGAGTAACACAGCAAAATATTAAATAATAAATATATATTCCTCATCACTGTTCAATTATGTGGACATCAGAATGATCATTTAAAAATTCGCAAATGCTTAAATGTTACCGTCCGTACCGATTTCACTGCTGGCTTAAGTGGAGCTAATTTGCAAGACGGGACTTTTGGAATCGCCGATGTCAATGCAAAAATCACTTCATACTTGGTTCCGTCTGAGGCATCCAAACCGGCGAGAAGATTTTTGCAAACATCCTGAAATTAACAAAAAGTATTAATGGTTAATCAGTCGGAATACAATACAGTACACAATTTTAATTTTAAACTCACAGCAGCATTCGGGACTGGTATTCCAAGAGTAGCATGGGCCAAAACAGCGTAGCTGGTGACCAATGGGTCTTCTAATTTCCAACCCTTGGCCACAATCGCCTTCAGCCTCTCCACATCTTCAGAGCTCAAATGACCGGTGATTTGGGATGCTCCACCTTTATCAACGCCGGCTTGTCCCACACTGGATACAGTCCAAATGCCCAAGACCACAAGGCCAATTGACAACAGAGTCAGTTTCATCCTCAATCGGTTCGGCTCAGTTGGAATTTATTTCAAAACTACGTAGATGTCAAATAAATAAAATACTTGAGCAGAATTAGGTGATCGGATTTCGGCTTTTCCTCTACGTGTGCGTGGCGTGCGGTTGTGTGTTCCACGACGCCTAGCCCAGATTTGAATTTCCTGGCCTTGCCACATATGCACTTTCCTTCACATTCCGGACACCCCACCGAATATTCGCCGCAGCCTTTAGATACCACAAGTTATAAGAATCTAAATACAACTTCAATTTTTTCCAGCGGCGTATTTGCTTTAAATGGCAAAGGTGGCTAAATTAGTCAAAGTCAATGCAATTTACCGGTGATCCAATACTTTATGGCTTGCATGCAAAAAAATGCATTGCCGGAATGGCTTCATTGACCTTAAAGTTTGCAAATACATGACTCTGTGCATGAATTGGATTTGCATTAAAAGTGAGATTTCAATTTTGACTAATTTAGACTCCCAGCTACTGGCTACTACACAATTAATTTTAGCGCATTAGACTCCGTAAAATGAGATAATTTTTTAAAAGCCATTCTAGAGTTATCATAGTTTTAAAGTTGATACAGTTCTACAGTTAATTATGGTTTTTTGCACTGTTACAATTGTTTCCTTCATTGATTAGCAAAGAGCAATGTTGCACTCGACCAGCTTGCAACTTATTCAGGGCCAGAGCAGAGAGAGTAGGTATTATAGAGCATTTAATGACCCTGAATTAGTAAAAATGAGTGCACTTTGGTAGCACTGTTGTCTAATTTTCCGTATTGAAATTCAACTAAAGATAGAAAGGGAGTGTGAACACTGCACTGGTCAAAATGGTAAATGCAACAATGCAAGATACACTCCTTACGGACGGAAAAAACGGGTGCATAAGTTAGATTTCGTGGGAAGGTGCTGGAATTGCATGAAGCCTACTGAACAATTATACTAGTTTGCATAATTTTATTGGAACCTTGTGTACAAAAAGGGCAAAAAAGGGTCATGGCGAACTGACTCGCGGACTGCACTTAACAACACGCAATACGTCAAGAAACCTGTTTCTTCGTTAATGTAGTTAAGATTTAGCATTTCTGCGCACTTTGGGGCTGCACTCTAAATTCTATATTAAAATCGCTTTGCGTGGAACGGGCTCAAATAACAACGTCCGCCAGTTATCGTCCTATGAATTTTGAAATGCAGTTTCGTTCATTTATCGTGGGTATTGTGGCAGTGCAGTTGGGTTTGCCTGTATTCAGCCAGATTACACCGGAGCCAAAAACAGTGTACACAGCTCAACAGTTCAAAGCATTAAATAAGGTAATGGCGACAAATTCGGGCACAATCATTCCTATAAGAGATCAACCATCATTTAATTGCAGTTTCGAAACTTGACTAACCACATCCTACAAGAAGATGTGTATTATCAAAAGGACACATTCCTGATGCGATGGCTATCCGGTTAAATTTTAATTTAAATCGTCATTGGTGTTTCTTGCATTTCAATCCTTAATAATTTAATTCTTACCAGCTCGAGATATGGATGTAGATGCGGCAAGTGAAATGATTCACAATGTACGTAGTAAACTTAACGTGGATCGACGTTAAAACTTATTTGTTATTACAAATATTTATTCGCAGGCTTACAAATGGCGAAAAGATAATCACATTGATTCCATTGTCAACGAAAAGCTTTTACACTTAACACCGCCTCCTTATGTCTTCGAAGGTTTCGATAAAGAAGGGCGACCCAGTAAGAAAATAAATTAGTTGTGTTATTTTACGGTAACTATCTGTCACGTACGCTGCCCTAAGCGGAAGTTCTACGGAGGTTTCGTCTGTTAACGTGTTTGGCACCTGTCTATGTGTCACTACGATACTTTCGCGTAGTTTTGGTTATACATACTTGGTGTGGTACACAAAATTGGTTTTCCTTCCTCTTTCCACGTTTCAATTCAACTATAACTTGTTCCTAGGAGAGATCTGCAATACTCCATGGTCCATGCTGCTGAGTACACCTGGGTTTGCCTTGTGTGTGATATAAGATTAAGTTTGTGTTTAGAGAACTAAATTGTGTTCCTGCCAATTTATCTTTTCTCAGTGTGCGTACGTACAACCATGGTTATTGTTCATTATTTCTTTGTAGTTGTATTTTTTACGCCGACCGCTCATGACTTGAGAGGTTTACTTTTGTCTGGAAGAAGAGCTGAAGTCGTTCGTACCTACGATCAAATGCTGGAAAGAGGATATCATGCTCTCAAGAACATTACAACCCTTATGAGTAATGGCGAAGAGGTTCTGCAATTCATCGCTATTTTGGATATGACTGGCTTCAATTTACGACAGCATTTTTGCTTAGACTGTCTTAAGGTTTACAGAGATTGGCAGGTAATGTTGAATGGTATTTAAATAACTCATGTGGGGCTCAGACTAAGGGTTAACTATTTATATAACCTTTAACAGGTGCATTACGAGAATTATTATCCCGATGCTTTGAAATATTTTGTAGTAATAAATGGTAAGCACTTCTTTTCTCCTTCCTTTGAACGTTGTTATAAGAAACGGTCATTACAAAAGCCGCTACGATAACTTAATAACTTATAAGATAACTTACATCCAAGTCAATATTCTCAATATCGATTCAACCCGCCAATACAACAGTTTCAATCATAGCGCGTCCGTTTTCCTCCAGTTGCTTCGTCAGTAAGCCCACCCTCCCTTTTCTTAATATTACCATTCTTCTCGAATTGCTGGTGCAAGTAGCGGAGAAGAAAGTTCGTCTTCTCCATCACAATAACTGTAAGTGTAAATAGAGATTTTCATCGGAATTAAATGCACACATCAACATGGTGTACAGTGTACACGAGTGAGTTTCACAATGAATTTAAAACCAAACCTTGCTGAGAAGACGTCTCTCGTCTGGACATGCGAAGAAGGCTTCCGTGTTACATTTTGCTTCGTGCCCTCAGTTGGCCATCGTTGGAAATTATCCGGATTTCGAGATGGGAGATCAGACAGAAAGTCAGAAACGGCTTGACATGCCTAAAATTACAACGAATGAGGAAATCAATTCAAAATATCCAAATCCATAGAACTCCTGTTTATGTGACGGTAATATTTAGAATGAAGGCAGAAAGACAACACGTGTTTCCTGTGCTTGGATTCATTATTTAATTCTCACGTCTTGCCCTTGTCGTCTTGCAAAATACAAAGCATGTATACAAATATGCTCAAAACCTGTAATTCTCAAGAAAACTTGCCATTGCGTTAAGTGGACAGGCTTCAGTAATCCAGCCGCAGCAACCGCCACACTTGCCAACTCTAAACTTTGTCAATTTTAAGCTCAACAACAACTATGGAAAATCTGCCAGGCAAAAGTCAGGAACGTTTGAAATGTCACCGTGACCGGAATTATTTATGCAGAAATGTGTTTTCTGTTCAGCAAGTTTTCTGCTCAGCAAGTTTTCTGTTCTACACTTTTGCCTTCGTTTTTCTCGAGTACTTGATTGGCGCGCTGGTGCAGTACCACTTCGCAATAGATGGCCGACCAGACAGCCAGGCTCCATCCTCCAATTACCAATTATGGCATTTAAACTCAAAATTTTAGTATATACAATATTTTATTTTAGTTATAGAATGTTTCTGCCGAACAGAAGATTTTAACAGATTTGGACAATTTCACTGCTGAAAAGTACCGCACATATAATTTGGCTACTTTTATGCTTACGGAAAAATTATAGAAGCGAATTAGAAATTATATCCCTCTCTTGTGCCCCGGCCGGCGCGGCGGCCCCGCACCGCACGCGCACCCAACGTGAAAAAAAAAAGCATTTCCGATGTTATTCGCCGTTTTCTTAGGCAATCTGAAGTTTTGTAGTTCAGTTAGGAAAAAGATGAAGAGTGTTAGTATAAGTAATAATAAATTTTGTTTTTCTTCCCTCTGTTCTGTAGTGAATCGCATTGCCGTTCCTTTTATAGAATTTCTGCGCCCGTTCATGTCCAAAGCAACACAAAGAAGTCTGAAGGTCTTTGATTCGAACAAGAAAGTGTGGTCTAAGTTTCTGAGAGAGATCATTTCCGAAGAACAATTGCCTTATCGATTCGGAGGAACAAAAAGGAATTGACTGATTGATTTTTGATTATAACTGCGGCCTGCGGCATAAGTATTGCAAATCATTCGATGTCAAGTAAATCTGTCAATATTTTTGAGTATATAGTATTATAGTAAATCTAATAATAGATTATGAAAGGCCACGAAGCTAAAGACTTAAAATAATTATTGAAACGATAAAATGTCTCTTATTTTGCACTACAATGGTTAACATAGTTGACAATTCAGTTCGCAAAAAAGCACAGTGAATTTAGCTATGCCGTTTGCTCGCCCGGCCAGGCTCATATTTCCTGAATTTCCTCGACTTGTGCGTGGGTAAACAGTTTGCAACCTACTTAGCATTTATTCTGTATCTAAGTTTGATTTATGAATTTGAAATGAAAGAACTGTGCTGTGCGCCCTTTGGATTGAACTCGAAGCTTAAGCTTGACTATATTCCTTAGCCAACCGAGAGGATACCTGACTATCTCAAACGGGTTAATATGAACCTACTTAATATTTGTTACTATGCCGTTGGTACTTGTTTGATATTTTAATAAATTAATGGCTGGGCCAGATGTACAAGCACCAAATGCCAGTTCCTCTGCCAGTCAAGACGTCACACGACCCTGTCTTCTATAATTTTTTAACAAAAGCCCTTTCATAGTCTCATTCCCTCGGCCTCTGCGTTAAAGATGGCTTCCAGGGTGAGGATGTCCGTCAAACTACGAAGAAGTGATCATCCAATGTTCAAATCAACACATTTAATACAAGAAAGTACTGGACGAAGGAAAACCAGAGCTCGCATTAGCAAAGAGTTAAGTCTTCAACAGTTTCTTAAATACCTTGAGGAGACGGGGACTATGAAGGTTTTGGTGAAAGCATTGGCGGACTTGTTCCAAGCGGGTGAACATGTAGAAGATGCTTTGGAATATTTGTACGATCGTTTATCCCGAGCTGTACCGATCCGCGAACAAGTCGGATTACTTCGGGAAGAGTTTGAAGAGCTCAAGCAATTGGCTGCGGTGACAGAGGACCGGTACATCAATGACTTTGAGCAGTTTCAGCAGTTGGCTCCACCTGATGATGCAGTTGAAGAAGAACTCTACCAAAAGATTGTCGCACCTATGAATGACTTTGTAATCGAAGGCGAGGAGGAAGGAGGAGGAAGAAAGTCTACGAATGGCCGTTTCCTCCCTCGATGAAGAAGAAGAAGCAGGCGGCTCTCAAGAGTAATTTCCAATACTAATCCTAAAATCCTCCATCAATTCTGAAGTGTATGCCCGTACTTAATACTCCAGCCAAAGCGATTTAAATTTTTGGTTCATTCATCATCATGCCACACGTTTTGATCGGCGTAATAAAATAATGTAAGCATTACTTGATTGGAAAACGAGGAACAAATAAAAGCTTTCAGGAAATGAACATTGCCACTGACGGTATTAATTATTGTTAATTTGAACTTGAACTCCCAGATTTCAGCTTCAGGCTTTAATTTGCATCCACATCACGCGCCATATAAAATAAGTGTGTGCATGTTGTGTATGATAGCATTTTTGAAGATCGACGAACGGTCTGCTTGCTAACTAGTTTTTCCAAACTAATTAAATTAGGCAATATGATATAGCATAATCCTATATGGAATAAACTGTTGTTAAGCTTTTGCATTGGTTTGCTTATAAGCAGGCTGCACGCAAAGGGAATATTGAAATCCTGCAGTCTGAGCTAAGGGTGAGGGTGATTGAACGCACATTTTATTTTTGTGAACTCTGACTGCACTGGCCTTTAGGTATTTTAATCACAGCACTTATTTGTCTAGTTATATTTGTTCAGC
>JAAXYW010001100.1:0-25152 GCA_036851895.1 Orthonychiurus folsomi
AAGCGTACAGCAACTCGTGAACTTTATGAAGTATTTTTATGCATGTCAATTTAAAGTTTTTTGGACACGACGTTTTACCGCAGGACAAACTTAAAATAGGTACTAAGGTACTGGATTTTCTCCACCGAAATTGACGAGTTCAATTGAGAAAGAGCACAAGATATTAGTTTAGGATTTGAAATTAATTGAAATGTGTTGGAAAGGAAATGTTTTGTGTGGCTAAGGATGCGAATTCCAAATAAGTCTGCAGAATTGAATTAACGTTCCTTCCCTACCTCCTTACAGTTTAAGAAGGGACTCTGGACTATGTATGTAATTTACACGGGTATTTGTATTTGTTGGAGCGGTAAATCTGGCGGGATTGCAATGTAATGCAAATATGGATTAAATACGTCAAGAAATAATCATGAGAAACTGCTTGCAAGTCAGTCATGCCCTTATTAAGAAAGTTGATGAGACTTGAAGTCAAGAACAGCTTGCCTTCTGGTTCTCCTCTTCTGCATCCCTCCTCAGGATTTTTGACTTGACGTATAGAAATGAAACTAGGAGTTGACTGCAGGTGTTCAATTGTACCACTTGAGGCGGATTATAAGCACCAGGGGGCATCTACCCCCCATTTCATCACCGCACGGCTCTTCATCTGATTCCATTGTTCAGCCCGCCCAATCTCATGCCAATTATTTAATCAGAATTTATCATCGGGGAGGATGGGGTGGACTCAGCAGGGTCAGTTGTGTGAGGTGATGCCTGCCTTTCGCTTTTTAAAAAATTAACTTGAGTGACTCTAGTCATTTGTATTCCTCTTTTTGGGGAGTAAATTATGCGTGACTAGGATAATGTTCGAAATATTTTAAAATAGTCACTATATATTAATGTTAGTATGGAGTCTTGGGGTTCTTCAAATTCTAGAATTGATCTGGTTTTGTTTTCTCTGATTGCAATCATATTTTTATATGGACCACATAATGTTGAAAGACAGGATGACTATATTTTATCATTTGACGTTGAGTGGTATACCTCCAAATATTAAAACAAATGCCAAAAATTAATTTACAATTTATATTCATGTCCGTACAACAACAATTTGAGAAATAAAGGCTAGTAACTAAAGACACTAAAGATTCCGTGACATTAGGCATTCCAATCCACACAAAGTTTCCCTTGAAATCCTCCTTTGAAGTTGAGTCATTCCAAGCATTTGAGTCTGAAAATTTTTGGTCCAACACAGCGGTTGATGCCTTTGGCATAGTAGTTGGTTGGTACAAAAGTTAAAGTTTCTATGGTCCAGTTGTCTCATAAACTACAGGGCAGTACATTGGGGTTTGAGGATTGGAAGGAGGAGAGGGAACTTTATCTTTCCAACTCATCTCATCAGTGTTATTGAGCTTCTGGACTCTCCTCAAAAGTCTCAAAGGTGCAATTGACTCCATCCTAAGGTGTATCATCCACGCTTTTTCTTTTAGTACGAGAACCACAACACTTCAGGCAACTACGAGTATGGATGAGTACGGCGGTCCTTTTTTCCACACAACTTTTTCCAAAATGTCTCGTAACTTAACTTTCCTGACCGGTGGAAGTCTGGGGTCTCTTGAAGAGGACGTAAAAGGGATAAAAAAAATTCCTTTTCGCTCCCAGGCCTAAGTAAATCATGAGCAAAGAACATCATTTGTGTCAATCTCCATTACATGGGAATCTATCTGGGAACTGGAGATAGGGGATAGAGTGTGTTAGGAAAATGGAGAAATAAAATTGAAGGAAGCGCCGAATACTGTGGGATAGAATACTTGAGAGGTTTTCTCATTAAGTCAAGTGATGGACTAACATTTGAGGCAGGAATTTTGAGATTGATGCCAAAAATATTGAAAACAAACTTTTCATTTTGAGCTACATTCTTTTCATGTCTTAGTTTTTGCATTTCAGTTCATAAAAAATTGTGGTAGAATTGGTTGCAGCTTATAAACATTAAAATTGTTGCTATAATTGAACAAGTTAAAGTTGCAATAACCTAAAAACCCTTGATTAGTTCACTGTATTAATATATTTAATTAAGCGGGACGCAGATTTGATTGAATTAATGTTCTCATGGATTATGCTTGATTTGCTGTACACATAAAAAGCAACCCCATGAGGGGAATTAATATTTTGATTCATGGATCCCTGACGCCAAGAGCCCTGACAGCATGCACAGTTGTTCATGATCTGATCCGGACCCAGTTATTATATTTGTTGTTCATTTTCATTTTCAGGATCCCAGGGAGCTTGTCTGATTCCTTGTATGTTTACTTGGAGAATTCAGTTCCATGCACGCACACTTGACTCTTTGCCTCATTTCTCCTTCATCAGAACAGAGTTTGGACAGCCAAAGTCTCCACAATTCCCGCTTGCCCTCACAGTACAACTTTACACGGCCACAGTTTCGCCATAATTATAGGATTTAATCCTTGCATGGAAATCAGTGTCAGTTTTTTTTATGACCACAACCACGACGTATCAGTTAATAACGATAAGACTACGTACGTACGCTGCTGGATGGAAAGGTGCACTTTTGCTATAGAAAACACGCACATATAACACAACAGCTCTCGTTAACATCGGAAAGTCATGGATGACGGGAGCTGGGCTGGAATTGAATGATTTCCATCCGAGACACTGTGTGGAGGAAATTAGGAGAATAAAAATTTGGAAGGGCAGGAAGGATGTGGAGCTGCGAAAAAATGGAGTAGGGTCTCTTAATTAATGGCATGGGTTCCTGAAGGAGGAGGAATGTTTGAATTATATACTGCCCTGTGGTTTCTCAGATTTAAAAAATTTGGAAAGGTGGTCATTGGTAAAATAATTTTAAGGGGTTTGAAGGGGGTCAATTAAAATTGACATAATTGTTGGATGGATACATACATGTATAATTAATTTTATAATAATGCAAGCAAGATTTGACATCGTGAGGAAATCTGAAATGTAAATACACTCATTTTTAATATAGGAATATTTTTAAAAAATGAGAAAATTTGAACTTGCCTATTTCTCCTGTCATGTCCAATCGTATGTTGTACCGGAAGAATGCCAGGCCCCGACCAAATTCTGTAGAAAATTCCAACATCTCATAAAATTCCAACATCCTGACATCCTCGAGGCCTGGCCTTGGAGGAAATACATATAACGTGAACCCAGGTTTTTAGTATGCATTTGACAATCTCACCGACATCTGTGCTTCATGGAGGCGGGAAAGCACGAACGAACACTGGAAATGTTTTATAGCACACTTTTCCAAAGGGTCGGAAATTAGATTTGCAAATCTTAATACCATTTGACGACAAAGGATGGAAAAACGTGTGGCAAACCCCCTTGCATCCCAATCACCCCCTGATTCCTGTGCTGTGTAGGAGTACCAAGGTCTATGGGTCAATGGTCGTTTATGACGGCGATAATAAGAAAATTACAGGAATAGAGTTGTTTCACTCAATTGCTACCTTCAGCAGGTTTTTAGAGATGGGTGATGGGTTAAGGATGGCTTGGCTAATGCATTTTGCTCAGTCAACCCGTAAAAAATGGGAGAAGATAAAAGACATGGTTGTGCCGTGCATATGTACGGTACGGGGGAAGGAAATGGGTTCATCTTATTTGTTCAATCCACGATTTGTGGAGGTTAGAACGGCTATCATCCTTGGATCAAGGTAGGGTTAAAATGTTGAACGTGTTTATATGTACATGGATATGGGGATGGCGAAGGGTAATTTAAATTTCATGCAAGGCATGAAACACCGTTTAAAATTTGAATAATGCTAAACGACAGGAAAAAATATGTACTCCGAAGAGTTTGCTAGGATATTAGCGGAAGTTAATCTCTTTGATGCACAAGTATCAATTAATTTGTAAAGTAATCTTACTTTCTTGTCTTCCTCGACATGATGCTTGGCAAGGATTTTAATTTACTCAAACCTTTTATTTATTTAGTGAACTTGGCTCCGGGCCCCTCAATTTGTTATTCATGGATAATTATTATTGTTCCCTGGTTTCAGGGAAGGGGAAAACCGAAAATCACGTTTTTCATGTGATCCAACATGAGGTATCTGAGTTGGGGGTAATTATTATTTTAAAATTCAACTCGTTTTGTTGAACATTTCATAAGTGGTGGTGTTGGAGCGGATCATTTGTTTCGGGTTGTTGCTTAAATCCCAGGAATCGCCAGCTGACGGACATTTTGGCCAGGCGCAAAAGTTTTGATTCCGATTATGATTTTATTATATTATAAAATTATTTAAACGGAACAATACAGTTCGTGTGTGATGTCAAAATTGCGACCGACTATGCAAATGCATACAAATTTGTTTAAGACTAACTAAAAACTGATGGTATTTAAAAATAAAACGCAGTTTTATAGTAAAATTAGCACCATATTGTGATACTAAACCAGAGGGTTACCTTCAATTTTTTCTTTGCCTTAATCTTGACATTGATGATAGGGATTTTCTACCTTGTTTTCTAATCGTTTGCTTGGAAGTGCAATTATTAAACCGGCTTTATGCATTTTATGTGTAGTGGAATCGGGGGACGGATGACTTCATGCCTGGTTAGTACATGGTGCTGTTGTGCAACATGCCGGAACTCGTTATGAATTTGATGGAATATTTTCCCTCTCATCCTGTAATCAAGTATTCTTTCCTTTTTAATGCTAAGTGCAACAAATTCTTTTAAACTGACCACAATCCCAAACGTTTACCCCGAACCACACACCCTTACAAAAAAGAAAATACGATTTGTAGCGGTGCGGTGCGGTGCCATGGAGGTGGACGCTGAATTTGGTTACGTGGAATGTCGGAATTTGTAGTTGATTTTATTAAATTGAAGATTGGAAAATTAAATTAAAAAAATGTTCCCTGAAAGCATCCCATTGCCAATCCCACATGACACATACATACATGTAACTACAAAAACTGACAGCCCGTGTGTTTTTCTGCCCCTTTAAAATTCCAAACCTTTCATTGAATGCAATTTCTAAGGTTAGACCTGCCCATCTGATGAATGGTTTCTTGGAATTGGCATCAGGTTCGAACTAACCGGTCCTCAATTATTATGGTTCATAGACTTAATAGGTTAGACAGCCAAGTTCAAATTCTCAATGCATTGAGGACTGCATAATACTGGCATAAGACTTGTAAGCGTTTCTGCAATTTAAAACGCCAGAATATTTTTCACAAATTTTACCATAAAATTTCAATCATTTCTAGTTAAGGTAAATGTGCTCCAACGGATACAAAGTATATAAGTTTTTCCAAAATTCAAAAACGTCTTGCTCATAAGAAATGATAAAATTCAAAGACGTCTTGCTCATAAGAAATGATTTTATAAAGTTTCAGAACATCCTTACTTGTTTTTGAACTAAACTTGATTTAACGAGTGGTCGATGAACCGCATGCCCATGTAATGTTTGACATATTACTTGACATTAACCCATTACTTGATGTCATCTTGTGCAGACTCTACTACACAATAGTCAAATACCCATCCTCAATTTGTTTGTCGTGAATCGAATCGGAGTGCAGAGTGGATGGGTTAGTTGAACCCGATACAGCATGATAATCGCCATACACGTAGTATGTTATGCTCCAAATGAGGAAAGGAAATGATTGAGGAAATTGAAGTTGGGAATTCCCTATTGTACATTACATGTATGAAGTAAAGGACTCAACGACAGTCCACTTCATTTAAACCACATTTTGGGACAGATGACAGCAAATAAATAAAGGAATAAAAAACGACTGCTCCTGGAATGACAGCGCTACGTGGCCAGGCCCAGGCCGCACTTTGTGGGATGCCGTTGCATTGCGTTGTGTAGCGTTGAATGGAATCGAGACTCTTCAAATAACTTCCTGGTTTTACGTTTCAATGCCTAGCCGCCTGTGCTTTGCTTTGCCGTGGTTGTCCACAATTTATTTTTTTTAAGGTTGAAAAAAAAAAGTTAAGGGCAAGTCTCCTTTATGGGAGATTTTTATTGTCACCGTAATTCCCGCCCTTTGTCGTATGTCACAATAAAGGCCGGGATTGGATTACTGGATGGATGTGCGTGCCGTCGTGCTGAAAAAGCATTCTCGTACAAAGATTGTCATTTCTGTGCGTTTTGCTGGTGTTGTGTGTATCTTAAAAATGAAATCTGTCTGTCTTTTGTGTCTTGTTCTCACAGATGTGTGTTTTTGGCGGGAATGTCATAAAAAAATCGTACGTACGAAAAACTATGTATGAACAACGTTTAGAATCCTTAAATTATTTTAACGATTTTGCCTTCGAGTCTACCGTACGCGCACGTAGTTTAATTTGATTTGAAGATCCGGACCAGTTTTTTTTAAATCCCTGCATGCTGTGCCAGTTGCCACGTATTATTGAATTATATTAGCCTGATCTCATTGTTTTAAGGGGTTGGACCAATTCCCACGAAGGGATTTGGTTCCCTCCTTCCAATATTTGTTTTAATTATTGGTTTAAATTAAAATGGGTTGAAGGAATTGAATTGAGATGGAAGTTTTGCCGGAAGCGAAATATATGTCTTACGATGCGCGATGTACCCATGGCCATGTGAGTACTGACTGACTTTTTAACTGGACTTGATGGGAAGAATGATACATGGTTGGGTGGATGGTTAAAAAATGAAATAAAACGAATGGATCTTCAACCCACACACACACACACGTACATGGAGACCTGATTAATGCACAGATGAAATATTACTGGGATTTTTTTTTCTACTTCTTTGAGTCCGCTCTTCCCTAGTTCTGTCAAAAGTGGAGATGTTGGATTGCATGTTGCCTTTGAGCCATATGAATTTTTCAACTCTTCACCTCCTCTTTTACGGGATTGGATTGGATTGATACTTGGCTATCCATTGTTCGGTATGTATGTTGGAGTGAAAAGTATGTGTGTTCTTTGGCTGGAGGGGGTGTCCTTTTTTGTGGATTTTTGACTCAGCTTCCATTCAATTTGTTGAAATGACTGCGAAAGGGAAATGTTTGAAAAAAAAACAAATACCTGTGAAATCAAATTCATATGTACACATGGATGGGCGGTCGTCGTCGGCGCGGCACAGCGATTGCATGCATTTTTGCTGCTGAATTTTAATTCTTGTCAGTTGAGTTTTTTTTTTATATGTATCTCATCTCAAATCAACGTACGTAGTTTTCCTTGTGTTTGGTCGTGCGAACAAATTGTTACTTGGTTCTGTCTGAGAGTACTTAATTCCCTTCGGGAGATGCTCTACTGCAAAAACGGAAGGAATTAAGATGATAATTTCTTATTTCCGCGTATCCAAGTAAATGACATGTGTCAGGGGCCTAAAACGACCGAGTAATTTATTACAATTTTCCCATTTGGCGGGTTTGTTTTTCGTTGTCTTTGTGATTTGGGCTGAACGTCGAGTGATTTTTCTATTATTTTAATTATTAAAAGAAAAATTCTACCAGGTTTTTTAAATCCGAATCCGAGGATTCCATGTTAGATAGAATGAATGAGATGCCTCAAAATAACAATGTCCATATGCTGAAGTGGCAGGTATTTAAAGAACTCGATTCATCTTGTAAAAAATCATGTAGCAGCCATTAAGTTGATGACACCAACATTCGGCGGAAGGCTTTAAGTGAGATAGTTTCAATGTGGTGAAGAAATGAAGAGGGATTTGATGAAGATGATCTTTTGATCTTTCTCGCATGTCACTTAATTTGAGTTGCTTTGTGGAGATGCATCCATCCCGCGATGCATGGCAGGCATGGGTCTTCTGGATCCTTGAGTGCAATTACACTTGAGGAATTCATTCCTTATACCTTTTGTCCTTTAGTTGACTGACTCAAATTGTCCACTTCATCTTCAAACTCTTTGTTCCCCCTGTTGTGTGTGATAAAAAAGAATGAGATGATGGCTACTCTACGAGATGTACGAAACTCCATGCTGTAGGACTTTTGGAGGATCCATGCGAATGACGGAACGGATCATTTCATCCGTCGGGGTTTGGATTGGATGTGTTAGATTTGTGATTAAATTGTGTCGTGTGTGAAGTGATTAGGATCTTGAGGATGATGAGCGGCAGTAATGAGGAAGCGCTAAGCAATCCGCAGGCTGTTTGCGCCTTAGAATAAAATCATTCACTGAACTTGGTATTTAGATGTGTCTAAGGTGTGGAACTAAAATTTGAATATAAATATGACTGTAAAAATAAATTCCATTAACTGGCATTAGGTAATCTGTAGGAATTATTTTGTAGAATCGTCACGCAAAATTATTTTGTGTGAAATATATGATTCGGTACAGTACTAGATTGTCGAGATTATTGAGAAAATTCGTTTTGTCGCATTTGTTGATTGGCCCGCATTGCTTGGTATGGAATATGACATTTGAGGGAGTTCTTTATGACAAATGAAGGAAATTATTGAATGCTGCGTCCATTTCCTGCATAGGATTCCATCGTTCACATTGAATTAAATTTTCCCATGTTTATTGAACCAAAATGTAGAAAATCCACCTCTTTCCCACCACAAGACAGACGGACATTTACATGACAGTCCGGTTGAATTATAATTTGAACACGAGAGTATCGTATTTCTATTAAACCCAATGGCTGCACCCGTCATCGTCATCGGATAAAGTGTCAACCAGTTGGTTAGTTGATTTGGCCTTTGCAGGTCATAATAGCGAACAAACCTCCGTCATAATCCTTTTTCATGTGAAGTTTTCACTTGGAAGTGACAAATTAGACAGGGACTGGACTTGATTGCGTGCTTGGTGAGTGGATTTTGGATTGAAGGGAGACAAGAACAAATTTAATGAAGTCACTCGCACCGGGGACAGGAGGACCGCACCGGTTCGTTTAACCTTACAAAAAAAACCTCGGCTATCCAATACAATGCAATGCAATTCAATCCAACCGGTACGACGTGAAGCCATGTTCCCCTCAATTTGCATTCCTATTTTTCACTCTCTCATCTGAATAATGGCATTAAAGTTGATAAAATATGTAATACAATAAAAATTGGAATGCTAGCTTCGCCTCCTCTTGTTCCTAGACAGGGCAAGGCAGGCAAGTGGATTCCATCGAACTTCGACCCGAGTAAGCATAAATTCGTTTAGAGTTTTCTCCCTGATGGCTCAGCATGGGGGCCACTGAGACCTGTAAAACTCTCAAGGATTTCCCCCTTGTCTTGGAAGCTTTGGCTTGGATTTTATGTGTAGTGTACGTGTTACGTAGAGTATCGACTTTTTCCGATGGATTGATGGCTGACTGACTGCTTTTTGAAAAAAATAAAACATTTCCTGGATGGGTATACCTGGAAATTGACACAGTTCGGATTTTTCATTGGTATGAATGACATTGATTCAACGGATTTGAAAATAAAACAATAAAAACTTGTCATTGTTGTGGAGCTGGGTATTTCTGTACATTGTTGTGTGGCTTTTCCTGCAAACCTGATCTTTGTGCTGGTGTCAGTTTTCACAAAAAATTGCAGGCGTGCAGATTCAAAAATTCCGCATTTAATTTACAAATACTTTCTAATTTTTAAGCCGCTTCGCGTCGTCTACATCCGGTTAGGTCGGCATAGGTATTTCGTGCTAATTCAATTTGTACTTTTTTTTCTTTCTTTGGAGAATTTTATTTGCCGCTTGGAATTAGCGACGCTACGGGTACGGCACGGCTTGCGGCTGTGCAATTTTTCTAAGCTCTTCCGCCCCTAGTCCACACAATTCAGTGAGCAATGAAAAATCTTCTCTTTAATTCATCTCCTCTTGTCGACACCTGTCCAAAAAGAATATTCTGTTCTTCAATGCAATGCGGTCAAAGTCAAGGAAGGATCTTGGACGGATCTCTTCCTCTTTTTACGACGTTACATACATACATACAGTAGTTGTAATTGTTAAAAGAATTGTTTGCTTCTTTGCCATTCGTCTGGGCACTTTGTACATCGTGAGCTCTTTTCCCTTTAGCTCACAATCAATGTCCATCTTCAAGTGGATGTGGAAGTCGGCTTTGTTTTCTTTTGGGTTTTTTTTGTGTGGCTTAGCTGTCTGCACATGCGCATGGCTTTTGGATTTTTTTTATGAGGGAATTGCGGCATTGTTGCCGAGACTTGGTGCTAAGTGTGAGTTTAGATCATTAAGCACATGCTGAACATAAGAGGAAGGCGAACTTTACAAAGATGTAAACATTAGTCATCAATTAGGTCTTTCGGAGACGACGGCGCGGAGAGATGGATTCAGGTGGGATGGCCAGCCATGTACATAATATCCCTGCTGGGCTAAAGGATTATGGAAAGCGGTGATAATTTTTAATTAGTGGATTCCTCCATCTCTTCTGGTTCCGGCGGAGCAATTATATTCTGAATATTATGTTGCTTTTTATCGCCAGGAATTTCTGAGGGAGAGAGGTGCCGATTTGGGAATTTATTTTTATTGATGAAGTGATGAAATATTTTATTAGTTTATTAGTTCCTTGAAGCTTTTAACAGTAATAAATTTATTGTAATTCCTATTGGCTTTGAATGGAAATTCACTGCACAGTTTTGTCAACCAATTTTAGATTATGATTCCATTTTTGTGTTTGGAACTCCATGGAATTAGTTTGATTTTTTTTTGAAGGTGTATCGAATTTAAGAAAAGCATTTTTCTGTTTGTCAGTTTGGTTCGCGTGTCGTCCTCCGACTCGATTTTTCACACCTTGAGGGAGTCCATTTACTTCCCGAGTACATACATATACCATTTACGATACGATTCTTTTGCTGACGCGAACTGGGACTGGGCAATGCATTGCATTGCATAAAAATAAACCACCACAGCATAGCACAGGGAATTGTAAACTACGCGTGTGATGGGCAACAAATGTGTTGAATGTAATGTAGTAACGTATTTCTCCCTAGCCAACCAACCACCCAGCACAGTATTTTAATTTTAGTAATGGGAAACTTCTGCTTAGGTGTGGCTTCACTTTTTGTATGTTTCTTATTTGTTGGAGATAAGGAGGACGCGGCGTACGTACGTAACATACTACGTACATTACGTCCCGAATGCCGGCGCTGTTTTGAAATGGGAAAAGACCATAGCCGCAGTTGTATGATTTTCTTTTTTTTAACATTCTCGTCGTGACTCCAAAGTGCTTGACTGTGTTTGGAATTGATATCCTTTTTTCTTCAGAAAAGAATTCGATTTGATTCCTCTCACCTTGGCTGCGCTGCGTTGGGGGGTGCACGGACGGGGTTGATGATGACCGTAGATGGGCCATGGGTCCCGCTGAAAGTTTAAAGGGAGCCCATTTTACAGGATTTGTCATGGGCGTCGGGTGAAACAAAAGGATTATTTCCAGTGAATTCTTCTTGGTTTTCCGCTGGGAGTTCCCCGGGTGGAATAATGAAATGATCCTTACATACTGTACCTTACGTAGACAGTACAGTGCCGCCTGGCCTGACCACGTATAGTCTTGTCTTGTCTTGGCGAGATGCTAAGCGTTGGTCCTTATCATAATGACTTGAAGGAATTTTTAGTTGAGAAAGAATTGATGATGGTCGGAGGTGTCGCGGGGATTTTTTCGGGTTGAAAGGTCCGTTAGGTTGATTCCTTGAATTTTAATTAGGATCTCCCAAGTCCTTATTTGTCTCGGATGGTTGTAATGTACCCAGTACGTACTAATCTCGTGGGACTAATTTATGTGACGACGTTTTTTTTTTGGTTCCCCTTCGTAAGGCAAGGCGGCTTGGCTTATGATTTGACCGCGTTCCGGAATAAATTTAATATTTTAAAAGTATATATGGGGAAATAAAGGGGTGAGTACGACGGCCTATCATATTGTCCCTAATTAATTTTCAAAATGAAAATTTTCTCATTAAAGAAATCCCCCAAATGAGATTTTGGAAGGGGACAAAGGGCTGGGACTGGGTATAATGGCATGAAGACATTGGATTTCATTGCATTGAAGGGGAGAGTGGTGCCGATTAGGCGGTCGGAGTGAAATATGTGTGTTTTACGAGTTTTCTCAGTCGAAGGGAGACTCATTAGTCATTATACATGCTGGAAAATGCAAAGTTCACACGCGACGAAGGAATGAAGAAAGAGTTACAGGGGAAGAAGGTGCTTTATTACTCAGTGAGGTTGTGGCTATGTCCTCTTTCTTTTTAAGGGGCACCAGGAGTGATGATGGTTATGTTACCAAGATTTACTGAGGAATAAAGTCCTCACTTTTGTGGACTCAGCAACCTAATATAATTTAACGGTCTTACACGGACGACCATATCTCCATTCACTAATGAAAAGGTGTGGGTTTCTTTTAACAAGGTTGGATTTTTGGCGAGGTTGGCTTAAAGGTTTACGTAATGTAAGGATTTTTATGGTAGAGCATTTAGGGTTTGGCTTTTGGGTTTTTTTAACCCGATGTTGTGGTGTGGTTTAGTGATTTTGATTTAAATTTAATTTGTGTATGTATGATTTAGCTGCCGCTAGAAATTAGATAATTAAAGCTCTTTAAATTTTGTTAAATTCAAGATGAACGCATGGTACGCATGTTTTTGAGCTTATGTACCTGATTAAATTTAATTTAAGAGAAAGTATTATCGGAAACGGTTAAAAAATATTCAAATAGTATTCAAAGTGAAGCCCTGTATATCACACGTTAAAAAGTCTACTTGCTTTTTCCATTGTTAAGAAGCCGAAGGAACAGGGATACATTCGGAGCCCTTGTTTGTACAACATGTTATTAACTCCAACACCTTAATATTATGCTGTACTCTTATTTATTTGCCATCTAACAAGACCTAGTTAAGACCCACAGCCTTCCATTTAAGGAGTAATTTAAAATTTTGTTGTCCGCCAAGCCTTCGTTGTTATAAATACATTCAATTCCGGGCGCCAGTCGTGTTCAAAGGATGCGGGAGAATCAGCATGCAATGGTCAAATGATAGGGAAAATCTTCCTCCGAAATATGTACATGCTTTATGTGTACTGCATGTTTCTAAATGGCTATTGTTATCTTGGAATAAACGGATTTGAAGAAAAAATATGTATATCCTCCCGACTCCTTGTTACAAATTAATGGAGTAAGGGTGTTCAAAGGGAGGTCTGGACTGAGTCAGTCTCACGCAGGTGTCATTAGAAAAATACAAGTTTGAAATGATATTTACTGCACGGATCTCAAACTATAACAAGGAGTTGAAATGTATATTTAGCTCCCTGCCAATAAGTAATAGATATTCCAGTCGAGTCCAACCTTCAGCCGCCTACCGCCTCCATCCCACTTTATCTTATTCCTCCAGGTTAATTGGTTTCTTTCTTACCACAGCACATTTTGTTCTCCTAAATCATATTTTGTTTGTCTGTGGTTGGACAGGTTATGGGATGGCGGAATTTTGGTGGCTTGGGAAAGAAAATTAAGTACTTTTTGGCCCTGGCTTTGGAATGGGAGTAGACGCTTCGGAAAGAAATTGAGGAGGTTATTTCCTCCTGAAATTTAATGAGGAGTTTTGAGGTCTTCTACATAATTTAATTATTCAATGTATTTGTAATATTTAAACCAGTTCAATGGAGTTGTTATAACGTTGGGCCTCCAGCCCAACAATATATTCCAATAGAACCATACCATGGCCAACATCAACAAGCGTCGGTGTATTGTTTTTCTGGCAATCCCTTACCGTTCTGAATTTTCTCATTAAAAAGCGGTGAGAAGATGTGGACTTTTTTCTACCATTATTGCTTGGGAAGTAAAATTAAAATTGAAACCAATTGGGAAATTGATAAATATTTTTGGGTGATTGTCACATCTGATGGACTAAATTACACAGGGAGTTCAAATTCCATTTCCACCACTTTGTGCGCTGCGCGCTTTTTCAATTTACCTGAAATTTTATTTGGCTGGAATTTTCCCACTCGACTCCAATCCCATGAGTAAACATTTTCCCATTACGAACTGCTAAAAGGAATTTGGCTAATATTTTTGATAGGATTTTTATAGGGTGTGCGTGGCTTTTCTTTAGAATGCCAGAGATGGAATCAGACGGGAGAGGCCGATGTGGTCTAACACGCGGGGTGACGATGGTAGGACATTGGATACATAGGGTGTTGACTTTTTCCTCAAAATTATACACCTGCCATGATGGATTGCAAGGTACGTACCTACGTAACGTACGTACGTCGGATGGGAAGAGACTGGAACCGAACTTAATTTGGCAGAACCGAGGAATTTTTTTTTACTTCTATGTATGTACCTACGTACGTACTAAATACAATGGAATTGCAATGGCCGACCAGAAACGGAAATGAAATGGAAGCCATGCTGGCAATGGCAGCTTCTTTTTTTTATGGTTGTTATTATTGTTTCCTTGTAATTAAGTTAAGGTAGGTGAAAACGGAGAGTTCAATGCAATGAACGGTGTGGCGCAACGCACACAACACGCCAAGGGATCATGCAATGCGTAAATGAAAAGATTAATAAAAATTTCTGGAAATTTTGACGCATTACATTACATGGTATGGTGCATGCATGGGAAGGTTTAGGGTTTTTAAATAACGTGATAGCTAAGCTACTCCCCATGCAAATTAAGTTGAGCAAAATACAGAATTCCGTGTCATGTTCGGCCGTATTTCGGACTTTGTTCCGTGTTTTGAAACAAGGGAAAGAACTGACTGGACTGACTAACTTTATGCCTAAGACTAACATGGCTGTTTGATGAATTTAGTAGGGTTTTTTGTGCCTCCGTCCTTTCCCGTGTGTGTACGTGTAGTTTTTGGTCTATTTTTTGTATTTATTTGAGTTAGTCAGTCATCATCATGAATCTTGATCATGGGATGCCGTGCCGTTGATGGTCATGTTCATCTTTTCATTTGTAAGGCATACATAGGCAAAGGGATAGGGGGGGACTCGTGTGCGAAGGTAATCGAAATTGAAGGATCGGATGCCATGCTGTTTCTTTGAATTAACTCGTTGAGACTTTGAAGGCGGGGAATTGTCATTAACCATTGTTACAGCTGGCTAATATGGCATTGGACCATCTTTCCAAAATGAAATGAAACCTAAATGAAGGGGGAGATGGGAATCGTCAGCCTTGGAGCTAAGATCCAAATGCACACATCATTTATCGATATGGACATAATAATTTGTTTGTTTGGACCAACAATGAATGAATGAATAAATGCATAGTCTCAAGGCAAGGGTCCCATGCCATGCATGATCAATTGGTGGGATATAGCATGGGGGAAATGATTGTCTTGTTTTAAATACGTGTTTGTTTGATGTGATTGTGATTGGATTTGTATTTTGGTCCAGAGACGAGAATAGCACTGGGCAATGTGTTTATTGTGCTTCAAATCAAGAGCTCGTGTATTTTATCGAAAGTGCTGCCGAATTTGTCATCGAATGATTTGAAATTAGACGTTAGTTTCAAAATTATAAGATAAGTTATTTGGATTCCGTTTAATAAATCTAAATTCCATACACTTTTAATTACTATTGTAAAAAGCTTCGTTGATTAATGTAAATTTTTGGAAATTTCGATGGAACGGGTAGGATTTACAAACCATTTGGTGCAGTTTATAATGTGAATGATGTTTAAAATTTTTAATTGTGGCTAATGCTTGATGTATTGGTCATCATGTAAGGCAGATGAATGTCACATTTGGTAGATGGATTACAGGGATTTATGTGAATACAAAGGGCAAGTTTTCCTGGAGCCTGGATCCTATGAGTAGAATATTGCAAAGAACAACGTAGCATCATGGCTATCCAAACACTGGAACACAATGTGATGTAATTTTAATAACATTCGACTGGAAGATCATAGTATGGTATGGCATGGGATGTACCTGTTGGATTGCGTAGGCGAGGTAAGGTAAAACTCCGCTGAGTCCCCAGTCCCCAGCACCATTGTTTTTGCGTCGTTCGGCAAAACCCATGTGCATTGTTTTTAATGGACACATCATTAATTTCCCGATCATGACTCTATTGCTGCTGGTGAAGCCAGTGTTCTTTTTATATTCAACGAGGATCATAAGGATAAGGAACAAGTTGGGCAATCCCTAACACACAGGGGAAGCCGTCGGCATTTAAGTCAAATGGTCATGTCTTTATTATTAGGTTTTTGTTATGAAGGGGGATGACTGGACATGGGAGGAGGACAGCAGCGGAGTCCCCCTGTTGTCTTCCTTTATGAGGAAAAGAACAAGGGGCCTAGCCCTTTTTCTTTTCCAGCTCAGCCAATCACAATATGTGTTCCAGTCCATCCCCGATCTTGTCTCTCTTTTCCAACACAATATTTATCAACATTATTGACACATGACGCGAGACATCCCAGCGTTTTTTTCACACACCCATTTGGTCACAAGAGAAGTTTTATTGGATGGATCTTATTTTTACCTTATCCTTGGCGCGGCCGCGGCGCGGCGGGTCCATCATATGCTAATCAAAATGATAAATGTATGAACACTTCCTCGGACGCAGGAGTTGGAGTGTATTGTCTTGACTTCACAATCTTAACTTGCCTTTTGGTATAATAGATTTTTTTTCTCGATTCATCCCACACTTTGGAGTATTTGTTTTTTTGGGTTTACGCCCTGTGTAATTTTAGTCAGAAATAATAAATGTAGACTTTTACGCCGTTTATGGTAAAAAATATATTGTAATTTAACTTGCAGAAGGGGAGAGTTACATTTTCCCAGTCTTGACATTGGTGTCAGCTTTGTGTTTCTTGACATCTTATTTTGCAAAACGTGGATATTAGAGATATGGATTTGCAATTCTCTTACTACAGTTCAAAATTTTAAATTCGGAATAAGCCATCTACCTGTTGGTACAGCTCTACTAGAAATGAATTCTGCCATATTATTTTTGCATTGTGATAAAAACTTGATTTTACTGGGTTTATTTTTTTTGAAGTTTCCAGTTTAGCCGTCCCGTTGTACACCTGTTTTTACCAAAGGAAGCATGAACTTCACATTGAGCACAGAATTTAAATTTCCATGATTTTAATAATTGTAATTCAAGATGATATGCTGGACGCTGACTGAGATGAAAGGGACGTGGAGTCTGTAATAAATAATTCAGACTGAATTTGAAATTCGGTTCATGGAAAGGATTTGAAGGGAGGTGACTATGAGAAAGTGACCTCCTGGCCAGGCTGCCGGTTCAAATGAAAGTCTTTGAGTCTAACGGAGTTATCATGCCATAACCATGAGTGCGAGGATTTGGATACGAGAGGGGGTCTTGGTGTGAACTGTTCCCAGTGTGATGTAGTTTATTACTCTGATTTGCCATGAAATCCACTTGTGGTAGTATTCAATGATCCTGGCATACATGTAAGTATGTCTGCTCAAGGTCATAAATTTGAGAAAACTGAAAATAGACCTCCGCACAGCATTTTCATGTAAATTTAATAGACTGATTTATTTTTGGAATCGTGCTGATTTCTAAATGATGGCTTTTTAAGTTCAGTTTTTGGAGGTTAATTCTGAGGTTAAATTTGTTATTTTGTAAAATTTAAGGGCAGTTTATTTTCCCGCCATTTGCGTTAAATTTAAATGAAAGATATGAATATAAATTATTCTAGCTGATAAACTGAAATATTCCTGTCGATTATTGTTCAATGGTTGCAGTGCATGTATTTTATTTTCAAATGTAATTATGGGAATCCTTCAAACGAGAAAATCCCAAGTTCATTTTTACGACCCTTTACCTGTTTATTTCGAATCCCTTTTCCCAAACCAAAAGATCACCTGTTGTGTAAAGTGCAGTTTGTAAAAATGACACCCGTTGTTACTCATATTCCCGATAAAGCGTGAAATGATGTTCCAACGCACCTTGCCGTGCCGAACTTGCACAAGTATTCTCCCAAATAAAGGAAAGGAGAATTCCTTGGTAAGAAATGTACCTTTTTTGTACATTTATGAAAGAAATGGAAACAGCGGATCGGTCTGAAGTCCGTTGTAAGGTTTTCGGTTGTGTTGTATCACACATAATTGTGAAAATTGACTTCCATGCCATGCCTAGCCTAGCCTGGCGTCGCACCGCGCCGGATTCTGACGTTAAAATCGTCGACACCCGACAAACAGACACTGGATTCCAATGTGGTCTTTACCCTCACTTTGTTTTTGACACTTGTCTGTCTCAACAATTAAAATTAACTTTGATCTCTACCAACACCGAACCATGTCCATTGTTGTCCTGATCAGACAGACCCAGGTGAAGTTTACAATCCACATAAGGACGACAGGAAAATACGACGGACTACTTATTATTTTTTAATTGTTGATTTTGTGCTAGATAGGATTCCCTCAAGGAATTCCTCATTATTTTGATGAAAAAAGTTAGTTGGTTTGGATGGCGTGGGTTTAATGAAGGCTTTGGCTGGCTGGGCTGCTGGAAAGGGATGACTGGGGAAGATAAAAGGGAAACACATGTCGGCACAGCGTTTCCTTCAGTTTTTATTGTTTCCAGAACGCTTCAACCCCACCATTTCCATTTTTGGGTGAGAAAGAGGCAGGATATGGATACGTAACGTACGTACGCACGTACGGATGCGTTGGAAGCTGTAAAACATTTTGTTGGATTTTTGGGCTTTGGGGGAGAGGGCGAGGAGGAATTAAAATTAAATACATTTTTATTGTTGAGTTCGGGTGCGGTGTTGTTATGTTTATGTTATGTGGGATTGAATGGACGGAGACAGTATGTCATAAAGTCAGAGATAGTAGAAGGGGATTTTGATGTGAGTGATATGGCATGGCGGGTCGTTGAATGGATATGGGTTACTGACTGCGGCGGCATGGGGAGACGAGAATCTCACGATTAAATGAGTCTAGAATTGTTTGATTACCTCCATTATGCAATGTAATAGGGTGAATGGATGGGAGGAAGGATGTCGGATGGGAATTGGAAGTGTCAGGGCCTCGTGTCAATTAGGATTTAATGATTCTGACACCCGGGGTTTAATTTGAGGCGTGTGAAGTAGTAAAGACTGTGTTGGAAGGTGAATTTAACTGGGCTATTAAAATTTGGTCAATTAAATGGGTGAACATACATGCATGCAATGGTGGTAATTTTGGATTTTGACAGGAACTTTTGTCTATTTTGGCATTTTGGTCAGTCATTGTGGTCTTTTCAAACGAATTACTATTTATTTTTCAGATCATTGATGCATTTGGTCGTAGAAATAAAAAGACTGACTTGTCGGTTGAGGTGTGTGAAATTAAGTTACAGTCATAGTATTTGGTCAAAATAATTTATTCAGATTAGAGCCGTTTGTTGTTTTCTAAAATATTGTGCCGTTAAACTACTTGTAGGTAGCTTAAGTTGAACAGCATGTTGTTAGTTCATATTTAAAATTTAATAATAATATTAATTCAGTTTAAAGAAATACGGTACATTGGAGTGAGATGCTCAATACGGACGACCGTATGTACCACATAATGAAAGCAATGTTGTTGGCCAAATAAGAACAAGAAAAAACGCATGCGGGACGGACACATGAAAATGCACCCAACAATGTATTACATTTTTTTGTAAACCTTGTTATTGGATGAGATTTATTGTGCCGTTTATGTCCCCGGTTGGTTTATCACTTGCTTCAGTCCTCCTGCTCTGAAGACACATCATAAAACAACTATAATTGCATGGGCAACAAACCAAAGGATTCCATCCATGTGGGTTCGGTCAGTCAGAAATTAAAGGAAATGATTCAAGAGCCAGATAAAACCTCATCCCCCTCCATTCCCATTGGAGAACTGGGAAGTTAAAAAAGTCATAAAAATTCCATTTGAGATCTTAGAATAGGATTTAAAATTGAAATGTGGGTCCCTTTGTTTAATTTCTCCACTATTTATTTAGTGTTAACCATTTTTAAACGGAAAAATTCCACAAGGGTGTTGGCAGGGAGGGCAGCGGCTTTTGTTTGACTTTCACCGTCCCATTCTGATCCATGCAACAGATCCATGCATGCATTCCCACACACAATCCCCCCTACGATGATGATCTCTCCAGGAAGATAATGAGATGATGGCTTTAAATCATTTTTGTTTTGCAAAAAAAAATAAGTGTAGCGCCTCAACCTACGGCACGGCACGGTGAAGGCTCCCACCTGTTTTTCCCCTTGTTAAAGTTTCACTTTCCATAAAATTTTATTATGGGACTGACAATACCATGACATTTTTACGATGAAAAGAACACTGGCCGAAGGGGCCAATTGTGGGACTGTACCGGATTGGTTTGCACAGTTTTTTTTACACACGAACGAACGTACGTACGCCAGTTTCGTGCGAAAATTATGGGAGGTAGATATTCTTGATGTTTATGACAAATAATTTACAAAACAAAATAAATACATGCTGCGCTTTACTTTACAAGGATTTGAATTTGAGGCGGCGGGAGGGTGTTGTTTTACGAACTTTGAAATGAAGCCTCCATATAAATCCTGAATTTACAAAATCGTTAAGAGCGGGGATTTATGATTCTTGTTGGAGAAATTAAATGTTTTGTTTCCGCCCCATCCATCATCGTCAAATTATTTTGGAGTTCCCTGGAATGTATTTCCCATGTAGTAAGTAAGTCTACATCCACAACCACAACCTCCACTTATCAGACACAAGGATTCCGGATTCCGTTTTAATTCCATTCTTCGGAATGTTAGGTTGAACTTTGTTAGCAAAACACACACACACGCACAACACAGCACCACAATCCATTCACTCATTATTTCATCATTAACAATTCTGCGCTTTCTTTTGAGTAAGATTGATTCATTGGGGGTTGTTATTTCTTATCGGAGAAAATAATTATTGCATGAATGCCTCCAAGTATTTCCCGTGCCGTGCCGCGCCGAGCCGGGCCGCGCCGGCGCACCCGAGATTCCCCCGAATTCCTGAGCCCAGCCTTTGCCACGCCACGCCACGACGCCACATTGTTTTAATTATAATCCGTATAAAACCTCGTACGTAACTTTTTATGTATGTAACCTATAGGACGTCCCGTCCTAACCCTTTGTTTCTTAACTATGTAATGTACAGGACCAGGAGGTGATTAAGGGAGGAATTGAATTTCCATCTGTTTGTTTTTCTCAGCCCCTCAAAAAAGTGAGTCTGAGGAATGATAATTAGGTGTGGAAATGGGAAGGGGGTAAAAGATTGAGCTTTTGGAATTTCCTTGAATTGCTTAGAAAAGTTCGACCACCTTGGCGCTGCGTTGTTGTTGGCTTGGCTGTCGTGGCTGTGTTCATTACTACATTACATCTTGAATCCTTGACTCCTCAATATCAAAAATGAAGACGGAAAAAAATCCTGGAGGGCTTATAGGTTGGTCGGTTGTTGAAGACATCATTCACCGCACCGCACCGCCAAGGGTTAGGGTTGGTTTAGATGATCATCATTATCTCATCTTATTAGAAAAGCTCACATCCTTGAGACAAGGAGTAGAGGGTAGGATTGCTCAAATAATAAAAGTACTCCTACTACATTGAATGGGTACTGAGGGAAATGATTGACTGCCTACGACGTGACGCGACGTGCCTGACTCCTTGAAAAAGTAAAGAGAAAGATTTAATAGAAAAGTGAGGGTAATTCCTCAGACAAGGAGGGGTACGTACACGTACGTACGTGACGTGATGTGATGTGGGAATAAATGGTCAGTGGATCTTGACTTAGGAACAACGGAACAGGAGCCCCTGTGATATAAATCTTATAATTTCCGCGAATTTTTACTGTAGTTTGAAGGGAAATGCATGTTCAGGGATGTTAGAAATTTTGAATTTTTGAAGATGACAGGTTGGGTTTATTTTACATTACATAGAGTGCGGTGGGAGTGGGTATGAGAATTAAAAATGAATTGAATGAGTGGAGTCGGGTTTTTTTTTTTTAAATCGGACTTCTCGCACCCACGTTTGAAATCTGACTGTTAAAAGTGACGGGTTAGCCCTTTAGAAATGTGTGTGGTATTGGACTTTGCTTTTATTTGGTTGTAGGTTGGGATGTCTATTTTGTTTTGTTCCATTCGTAGTAGTCCTTCATGATATGATGGGGATGACTGCATGGATGGGATTCCTGGACGGACGCCTTGTGATGAGGGAGGGAGGGGAATTTTATTTTATCACAATTTAGCACATCCAAAGAAAGATTTAACTTTTCTAAATGGTGAGGTGAAAAAAAAAATTAAAGAAAGGGATGAGAGGCGGCGGGGGTCCATTACAATGCACTCCAGTGGTGAATGAGTCCAAGGGAATGGAAGGCGGGGATGAGAAATCTTGATGAATAAATACATCGGCTCAGTGGAGGGTGGGCTATTTAGCCATGAGTATCAATTCTTTATTATGTAACTATTTTTCAACGTGAGAGGCTTTTTTTTATTTCTGGAGATGGAATTCCTTTGGAATGCTTGAGATTAGGAATTTTTGGGAAAATAATATTTGCTAATTTTGATGCTGGCTAACTTATTGGAAATTTTACCCTGTATAAATTATTTTGGTTTAGGTGTGCGTTGTGCGTGTTTCTATTTTATTTGATGCAATGTGAAATCATTGCAGAATTAAGATGTTTTCTTTTACTGCTCTAGATGCTAATAGTACTAGACATTCCCCAGAATTTTACTACTAGGCTATTTAGCCATGAGTATCAATTCTTTATTATGTAACTATTTTTCAACGTGAGAGGCTTTTTTTTATTTCTGGAGATGGAATTCCTTTGAATTGTTTGAGATTAGGAATTTTTTGGGAAAATAATATTTGCTAATTTTGTTGCTGGCTATTTATTGGAAATTTTACCCTGTGTAAATTATTTTGGTTTAGGTGTGCGTTGTGCGTGTTTCTAATTTATTTGATGCAATGTGAAATCATTGCAGAATTAAGATGTTTTCTTTTACTGCTCTAGATGCTAATAGTACTAGACATTCCCCAGAATTTTACTACTTGGCCGTACTTAAAGATCTGTCTCTTTGGCCAAATGGAATCGACGACAAGTTAACTTGTGTGTGGATTTTGATTCCTTTTCCAGATCCCACGAGTAAACTCCTTTGTTTACTCTGGGCTCCCGCACATCACATAAAAAGATGGGTTGAGGGAGTTTAAATGAATGTCACTTTTTGAGAGAGTTGTGTTTGCCAAACTAATTTCCCGAGTGAAAGTGGGATGAGTGTNATCACATAAAAAGATGGGTTGAGGGAGTTTAAATGAATGTCACTTTTTGAGAGAGTTGTGTTTGCCAAACTAATTTCCCGAGTGAAAGTGGGATGAGTGTCTTTATAGGCTTTTTTTCTGCAAAAGCCTGTGATTCTTCAAATAGATTTAATGATCCCTTGTGAGTATCATTTCCACTCCCCCTTCTTTTTTTTTTGAATGCTTAACTTTAGTTTGGTGTGGATGGCAATGGCACGGCACTTCCAATGTATTTAAGGTAAACTCCGTCGCCGTCCCTTCACCCAGTCTAGTCTTTTCCTATTCATTTCATTCAATTCCAGGAGCTTGGCTTTGCACAGCAAGTGGATGGGAATTGTGTAACTGAAGAACCTTGTTCATTGGAAAAAAGGAACTCATGGGAAACGCATTCCAATCCTCTTCATTCCAAACCATGCTTGCTTAACCCGCTCTCATTGTCAACCTCAAATCCAAGGAAGAAGAAAAAAAACTTCTTTTCATTTTCAAACTTAAATTTTCATTGACTCCCCCCCGTACGTGTGTGTAATTTGGCATTGGCATTACAATTAAACTTGAGACGAAGATTTTGATAGCGTTGAGGATACGTACATACAACGTACGGATACGTACGTATGTAGTTTTGATAGAAAAAGGAATTTCTAGGGAGTGTGACCCTTTTTACTTTTTTAAAACTCATCCACAGCCACCCATACTCATTCACGACTTTGGATGGATTTTTGAGCTCTTCTGTCATTCTCACTTTGGTGTCTCACGAGCGAGGGATGTGGAAAAACTCCATTCATTTCTCCTTTTAACTTTTGTTTGAGGGTTTTTGGTGTGTGGGATTTTTTGATTTGTGAAGGAAAAAACAGGAGGTATGATATGTACGGCAGTGGCTGGCTGGCTATGCTCCGTGTGCTTTTAATTGAGAATGCTAATTGGTGAGTTGGCTTATCTTTGCGTGGGTTGTTTGTATGGAAGAGGACAAGGAGAATTGAAATCATCCTCCCGTTCCACCTGGTACGGGGTAGTTGAAGGAAATTATTGCTTTTGTCCTTCCGGAATTCCTCACTTTTATTCATCTATCTTCATGCACGCTTGGCTCTGGAATTTAATTTTTGAACCCTGACACTTTTTTATGTATTTTAAGTATTAAAGTTTTTAACTATTTTTTGGCGAAATTTTTCAAATCGTATACCGCATTTACTGCACAATGTTTCCTGGAATTTTTGTCACTCCGTTTGTGACTAACATTATTATCATTTCCGCCCGCCTAATTAGTACACACACACACACCTTATAAATAAGGAATAATGTTGTCAATCATGATAGGAGAATGAGCATTTGGAATTAACTTTTAATTGAAACAAGTCCATTCGAATGGATTTTCCCCAGTGTTGGGACCAGCGGTTGAAGGAGATAAAGCAAAGTGGATGAATGTGTTCTTGAACGTTTTATCTCTTTTGGAATTAGGAAATTAAATTAGACCAGAGTTGATTGTTGAACGGAACGGAAGAGGCGTCGTTCATGGAAGGATATATGCGGCACGGCACGTAGGACATGTATAATACCTTATGCCATGCCATGTGCCTTTATTATTAAGGACTGGTTGAAAGGCGAAAAAAAAGTGATATGGACAGACGGACGGGACATAAAAGTTGTCTTGCCTTTGTGGTATTTAATGAGAACTTTGTACGCGTTTGTTAAGAGTCTAATGCGTTTTCAATTCCTTCGGAGTGGGGATTACCTTGTTAATTCCACACTCAAGGAACCTTTTTATTGCTTTGGCTAGACAAAGAGGGATATCGGGGCTTTTGGACGGTTTTAGTTCATTTTTTTTAAATTAGGAATTTTTTTACAAATTTACGCCTTTCACTAATTTTGAAAATCGTGCTATTATGTATTTAAAAAATCAGATTCACAGTATAGACAACAAACATTTTTGGTGCAAGGTTGGCTTTTGAATTTAGTTTTTTCTATTGTTTTATGTTTGCAGTATTTAGTAATTCAGGCTCTCCGAGATGAATATTTGACCATAAAA
>JAAXYW010001101.1:0-25149 GCA_036851895.1 Orthonychiurus folsomi
TCGATTTTCCAGCAACCAACTCTTAAAATATAAGGAGACATACATACATACACATAACTAGTGCTCAATATAAAGACAAGAAGGGAGGGGGAATATCTCCCCAAAAATGGGATGGCCCTGGATTTACCCCCCTTTTTCCGCCTTTACACTTTGTACGTACGTACCGTGCCACCGACCGACCGGGAGTTAAGTATATTACCCGGGAGACAAAAAGTTTTGAGTATGACAGTGTGCGCGAGGGAAAAAGGACTTCAAGACAGGATTCAAACAGGAAGTGTCACAAACGACATAATAAAGTGTCACACTCCTCCGCTTTATGTCATTTACCATGCAACTCATGTACTTATATACAAGGGATGGGTATGTACGACTGGCTTATACTTACGTTACGTGGGAAAAGAAAAAGTTTTTTTTTCTTAAAGAAGAAAGCGTCGCGTCGTCTTCATTCACAGGTTGGTTTTTATTATATAGACTCCCTACTCTAGTTTACGTGGCGTAGCGTTAACGTAACGTAAACAACTTTGTCAAAATACTTTGGTATTTTACACCAAGTTTGGACAGGTTCAACTTTTTGACTGGGAGTCGGTTGACTTTTTTTTTGTTAGTTGTCAAGATTAAACCCTTGTCCAAGGGGGCCGGGCCACAGGTTTGAACTTTGTAATGTACAACAGACAACATTTTTAGGGATACAAAAATTGTGGTCAAATTCAAGTTGTATCTGTCAACCATTTGTCCTATGTTCCGTCCATACCCAATAAACAGGGAAATATCTTAAGGCTAAAAACAAAATCAAACCATAGCAATTTGTAAGATAACCATTACCATTATCCACTCACTCCCTTCCATGTGTACAATAATTTCCCTCATGTTTCCATTGTCTCCGATTTCCCATCTTTACGACCGACTCTTGGCTGAACGTCAAACAACACAAACATAAAACCCGAGTCCCTCACCACAAGAGCATATAAAACTTTTGATTGCTTTACTCCCCCGCACCTTATGAGGGAAAGGGGTTTTGTGCACTCCAGAATTAATTAGACCGGCCCCTCCCGCCCATGTTTGTATTTGTCTTCTCGCCTAGTAAACACAGCATGAAAGTAAATACGAAATTTCTATGCCTATTCCTATTCACGTACGTGGATTTGTCGTGTTGCTTTCTCCATTCCCTACGATTACATTACATGCACTGGCACTTCAGACGACATTACAATGCAGCCATACCCGCCATGTCATAGCATAGCAAATGACATGGCGGATTGCACTGCAATGAACGTAGTAACTCACGTACAATTTATCCACCGTTATCAAAGAGGTTCAGCTGCACCCGTCCCCCTTAATCCATGTCATTTTCTAGGAACCCAAGAGAAGCTCTTTTCCAGATTCGAACAATCCCACTCCAGTCAGACAGACAGCAGGCGGGAATTATAGATTTTTTCGGGTTTTTTTTCTCTGCAGGCACTCGGGAAATTCCCAGACAAAACGCAATTAAATATTTCTTAGGAAAGAATAAGATCCCCCTCCCTTTTCGTCAAGGAGGAACAATTAGAATGCAGAAAAACAGAGGAGTGGAATGACAAAAATTCGATGGAATGGAATACGTACAGTACAGTACTTCAGACATAGCCATACCTTGCCTTACAAAAAACGACAGGTTCAATTGAATGGAGAAAGGCTGGGTAGGCAGTTGTGTAGCCAACAACAAAATAAATATTTAAATATGTTAATCCATCCAGATTCCTCCCCTCTTTTTCCTTTCCATTCGAATCAAATGCCGCCGCCGTTTGGAATTGCATTGCATTGCAATGCATCCTATCCTAGTCGAATTAGAATCAAAACCAATTCCTTTGAATTTCCCTCGTATCCCAGGCCGAACGCCGAAGTAAAACTAATAACGATCCTTCTTTTTGCTTCTCTCTACATAAAGTTGGGTGAGGAGGGAAAGCAGAAGCAATATTTTTTTTTTCAATTCGGATCGAAAATTCACCAGCAGAAGAATGGGTAAACAAATCGAGGGACTTTCCCCCATGTAAACTCTGATGTGTATTTATGCACACTTTCTCCGTCAACTTTCTCTATTTCCTTTACCTATATGCGGCATGCCTGTCCATCGGTATTTGGTTCCCGTGTAAATACAAATACAGTTGACGGACGACAGGGAGGAAAACTAAACTGGAATTGAAATTACGATGCCACGTGTGTGTGTGTACGTACCATACCTGTTTAGTATCCCAACCAACTCAAAGGAAATTTTGACAAACAACATATGGCTTGGATCCAATGCTGGACCTGACAGTCCACAAAGGCCAGAAACCTTTAATTAAGTCACATTTACTCAGAGCGGAATATCTCCTTTCCTGCATTATAGGTCTAGACGGCAAGTCTGGAAGCTTGTGGGTACTTTATCCTCCTCCCTTACTTGGCTCTCAAAATACATACATACATACATACATTCCTGCATTGTAATGGGGTATTTCTTTTGGTCAAGTAAAAGAGTGAAAATTGCATTCCATATTTCGTGGGTATAAAATTCAACGAGGAGAGCTGAACATTCAGTTTGTATGGGATAAAAACCTGAATCCATTTAAACCAGTGGGTATTGAGTCATAATTAATTTATATTATATGGAGTCATAGTCATATACCCAACAATAAAAGCCCCTACTAATCCGCATATCACGCAATACAGTGTATTTTGCATGGGAGAGGAAGTGAAAGTGAACCCAACATAGAAAAATAGATACTACGCTATTTTAAGCTAAACAAAAAACCTTGTGCTAAACAAAGAATATGAGTGTGAAATCCAAACAGGAATTTCAAAAGTCGGATTTTCCATTGCTTTTCCAAGCCATGCCATGCCGTCAGCCTCCAGGCATTTCACCTAAATCCGAAACCAAAAATCCTTCATTCACAAAGACGAAAGGCGCGGCTGGGGCTGCATTGCAAGATCGTACAATTTGACGTACACGGACGTGCTATTATTTTTCGTCTATATGACAATCCTTCTCAAAACCAACCGGCAATACATTTCTCCTTACTGTACAATACATACCCTTCAAACCATCCACTATACACCTAAAGAGACATATTTTACTTCAAAATGCCACAAGTGACAAGAGGACGTGAAGAATCAAAATAGATGCGAAAGAAGATAAATATTCCCTGGCCGACTTCCCTTCGGTAGCCCACATCATATCAAAAACCCTCAGTGTCATCTCCCATTCTCAAACATTTCTTGCTAAGATGCCATTATCGTACTTTCTCTTTCTGTCACTTTCTCCTGCATCCATTCCTTGTATTTCTGTAACGTTACGTACGTAGTACATACATATACATGCATATAACTCTCCGCCTTGTCTTCGCTATTACGAAATGCGGCAGGATTTCATCAAAAGAAAAAAAAGTTGACTCATCTCCTTTTTTACTGCATACATGTACATACATAACATACATACATTTTAGCATTGCAAATCCTATTCTGTATCCCACTATTAAGTCAGTACCATACATACATACGACAAGAGCTAACAATGCACGTACGTGCAATTCGAAGGAAACAGCGACGTCGTCTTTCAGTCCAATTAAAATTAATTAGCCCAAACATAATACGTACGTACAACGCTACGTCTTCGTCAATACCCAATGGAGTCAGACGGACGACACGCTGGTAGTCCTAATTTCCAATTTTTGTCCATACGGAACAAATTGAGTTAAGTTCTAGTTTTCTTCTTGCAACGAGGTTTACGACCGGAGCCACTTGAGTATTTCCGCAGACGACGTGGAACGAAACGACACCCTTTGGATATATTTTAAGCGCATTTTTGTGTGGCCTATGGTCATGCCATGTACTGTTCGTAACATACCCGGGAATATATGCTGCTTGGATTAAGTAAGGTATTTATGGAGCATACGAGTTGTAAAAAGCAAATAAACAGAGGATCGGATTCTATCTTACATCCATCCATCCACCCACACCATACGAAAGTATATGTACGTTATATTTCCGCATTGTATTTTTTAACAAGGAAAAGTGCCAAGTACTTTCTCTGAGTTTTCACCATGTAATGTAATGTAAATATAAGGTGCGTACGTTTGTGTTGCATTTTCTTTCCCCCCTTACCCCCGTCCGTACTATGTACTCAATCAAATAATCTGACACTTACAATCGAACTCCTATCCCCAAACCACCGTTCACTCCTTTCTCCTTCTTCGTTTTGGATTTTCCACAGAATACGTACAACGTAAGAAATTGAAATGTCTTGGGTACAGGGGTACAAATCTTAAGGAAGTTCTTCCTTACGGTCCATCAAGACTTAAATTGTCTCATCTTCGTCAATCTGAGTGGGAAATAAGATGTTATTAAATAACCACTCTGTTTTCTTTTCAAGACAATTTCAAGTCTGTAGCCTAGCCAAAACTGCACTGGAAAAAATGTCAGATTCTTAATATGGCAAAGATATGCAAGGATTTAGATTGTCTATTTGAAGAAATCACAAGCACTGCCTGCACCTGTACATGTACATGTACATGTACGAAGGACTGTACGTTGTAGTATAATGCTCTCAGATTGGAGAAAGCAAGAAAGCGACTGGGGTTCTTTCCCTTTGAGCATGGAGCTGTATATACTACATGGCACACCCGACTTTCGTCGAACCTTACTACCCCGAATTCGGGTTTTCTTCCGACAAAACCTTTCCTCATACGGTGTACGGGTCATAAAAGAGCGATCGTGCATGGGAGCCAATGAGGAGGAGTCAGTCGCTCAACTTATGGACCATGGCATAGGGATATATGCAAGTACGTATGTGTACGACACATATCCGAAATAACCCGAACCGAACCCTTCATTGCATTGCTGTACCATATTCGGGTTTTCTCTTCGTTTCTCGGCCCTTACTTTACCTGCCTTGCATTGCCTTACCCCTCCAACATACATCTCAACTTAACCAAAATTATATTATTATGGCCATGGCCCTACCGTCTTTCGTCTAGTCTTCCCTATTTTTCCAATCCTTTCTCCGGTAGGAAAAGGTCCGGGGCTCTGAGCATAATATTGCATTACATTTCGTTTCACTGGGCTCACAACATTGCATAGCATTGATATTCCTCTGGATTCTTGAATAGTATTACGGACAGAGGGGAAAAAATTCAATTTCTGAATCCTAGGGTAGGAGAAGGCAAGACACTAAAACGGGGAAGCTAGCTGCAGTAGAAAATATACAAAATACCTCAACTCTTCAAAATTAACCTTGGAAATTCAATCATAGTGATCTTGGAAATCTCATTTAATACATGTAAAATGGCAATTGAAATAAAAAAAAAACATAAATCCATATGCCATCCAATTGCCCGCTTGATATGTCCATATGCAGTTTTTTTACATTATAATTTCAATTTGCACAGTGCATATGACATCAATAATCATCAATGTAAGACTATAACGCATCAGTTGCAAATTCTGTATAGTACATGTATTCTGTATATTGTTCGTGTATTATTGTATCGTGTATTCTGTTCTGTTAGTACAAAAAAATTAGCAACGTTTTCTAAATCCTCTTTAGTAGAAATTAATAAATTTGTGCACTCTTTATCATGTAAATTTGCATTTGGTTATTTTTGATAGTCAACACAAATGCAATGTTCGAATCTAAAAATAGATTCAAATCCCATTGATTAATATCCCCGTCAATGGTCTATCATCACTTCAGTTTCCACAAAACAATGGCTGAAGAAGATAAGGAGAGAAAGCCGGGTGACTTTGGATGCCTAAGGCGTGGAATTTCCCCCAAAGCACGCTCGCTCCTGCTGTGCGGTGCGCACATCGGTAATTCCTTCCCTCGATCTTTCCCCCTCTTTCCCAACATCTACTTACGTTATTCCATTGCATTGTTTTCAACTGATACAACGCACACCAGAAACTAGAACAAAGTTGGAATAAATAAAGTGTGATCTATGCGAAAATGCTGGGTGACTCACTCCAGTAGTAGTAGTACAGTTGGAGGCGGTTTCCCTGAGCGAAGATGCATTTACATTATTTGTAGCTTTGCTTTCTCCCCCCTTTGCCTTCTTTCCCCCCTGAAGAAGATAAACGAGAAGTAAAAGGGGTTGGCAGGCTGAAGGCAAGGCTATGGACTTGACGAGTCCCGCCTTCCTCTCTCGCCTCATTTCTCACAAAACAATCAATTGATCTTTGACATTTAGCAACGTTTGGGAATGAATGAAAAGCAAAAAAAGGATGTACAGCTTTTTCTGTAAATCTATTAGTAAGGGCTTCGGGAATTGTCATTTAGATTGATCTGACTTGTGTTTGTAATTACCGTTCGTGCATTTTGCTATATGGAAATGTTGAACGCATTTGTCTCACAATTGTCATAATTTTGGAATTTTAAATCTATTTTCTAAAAACAAACTTCCATAGCCTAAATTCTTCTGGGCCTAATTTTTAAGTGTTTTAATGCTACAATGAAGAATGAAGGGGAAAATGCATACTTTTATTACACAAAGCAATTACATATCACACTACGTTAATTAGTATTGTCCATTGGGTTTGGAGTTGAAATTTGCTTGGGAAAGAAATTAAGTCTTTGCAGCTAGTAAATTATTAGCTGCTTTGCTTAACCCATGATCTATTTATAGAGAAACAACGCCCAATAAGATCTTAACGAAATTGTATTCACATACCGTATCATTTGAAACCTACAGGTAATCCATAGGAATTGCCTCAAATACAAACAAGTACAACAATAATAACTTTGCAGACTAAAACCAAAACCAAAGTGCTGATCTGCTAATATTAGGATAATATCAGATGTTACTTAAACACAAAACTCACAAATTCCTTGCACGTGAAGCGAGACAACAGTTGCTAAGCCCGAACATCTTCTTTAATTTTCAAATCCTGTCTCACGCCTAGTTTCCCGCCTAACCTACATACAATATTGTTCATACACGCTGCACGCCCATATATTCATGCAAGTTCTACTTCCTCTTAATTTTCATTTTAAAGACAAGAGAGCTGACTGGGCTGAAAAAAAAGTTGTCAGGAGCAGCTGTAGATGTACAGACATATGCATACACACGAGGCATCAGCTCGTAATGTGGCCTAGCCAGAAGTATTTAAGCAGCTCTAAGCTCAAAAAAATTTCCAAACAATGGAGAAAAGAGTGAAAGTGGGCGTGGGCACAAAACAAATTCCCAAAAACAAGTTGGGAGGGAGACTTAAAGTTTTCTCCAGCTCAAGGAATCCGCTTCCGTCCGCCGCCCGCCGCCCGCCTCGTCCGCGACTAATAAGGCAACTGTTTGAAAACTTTCTTCTTTCTCCCGCCGTGCACCACGGCACCACTTACGGCGAACGAACATTTTACAATTTACAGTCTGACGCGCGCGGCTAAGGCGTGATGGATGAGGAATTCTTATTTCAACTACGTCAATAAGGAGTTGAAAAACAATACAATACCCAACCTGCTACTAATGCATCCAGCATTTAGTTTAGTACTTTAAATTGGGAGCAATTGAATCCCAAGGAATTTGTGATCAAATTTGAAGGCCGCGGCCGGCTTTACCAACTGCCGCGTTAGATGAGCTATTTGTGCACTACGAAATAAGATTCTTCTATAAAACTCCAGTAAAAAATGGCAAAATCCAGTGCAATATTTAGGAAATCCTCATGATTTTATATGTAAATAATATAGTTTAACTATAATGTATATATGAAGGCATAAAGGGACATGTTGAGGAGACCTATGTTTGTAATTGTCGTATGGGTTTTCTCTCTTTGATACCATAACCATTTGAGATTTGAAACTAAAAACATTTGCTAGCTGTTCCCTTAATCAATATGAATGGAACTTGGGTTGAAGTTTCTATTTTCCATCAAACCCATCCCATCATACAACTTTTCACAAGTACTTCCAGTCCAACCGATGGACGAGTTTTGTCGAACATCTAAATTCACAGCCTAACTCCTAATCCCCAAACGCCATTCCTTCGTCCGTCCAAACTTAAACGCAATTGTTTGTGCTTGTGCTCCGCTCTACAGTCCCTGAATGTATGTACTAGTATATATGTATCCTCTCCAAGCAAGTTGGTCAATCAATAATATTGGAAAGTTCTAGTTTGTCTCAAAACTATGTTAGATGCCCGAATATTCCTACTTTCAAGGGACACGTGCCGGCGGGCAAGCTTAGGCCAGGCCAGGCCGCGGCCGCCCTGCCTCAATCCACGACCCACAATTCTGGAAAATATGAATGAATTTCCCGCCACGAAAACCGCCTCCAGGCAAAACTTTCTTGTTTCGTTTCGTCGTACCCTCAAAATATTCAGTTGGATGTCAAGAGATGCGAATCCCCATGATTCCTTAAGCAAAGGAATGTCCCTAACATCACCATTCAAATGCGTACGTCGTACATGTAGTACAACCCTACATGTTTACAGGAAACAACGGAAAGACGGTGGGTCCCGGATATGCAATGAATAATGCAAGTTTACCCGGGTATTATCGTACACCGTACGTTAGCCCTTTCCCTTTACATTCTCCGACGCCGACGAAGGAAGATAAGATTCAATCCTTAATCACCGCCGGCGGAGAATACTATACATACAGCGCACCGATTCTATCACCAGATTTAGTTTTCAATTCACACTTTTTTTTCTTCCATAAAGTTACAGTTCAACAACGTGGGTCAATAGCTAATGATGCACCAACCAATTTCTTTACTTTACCCGGATTCGGGTGAGATGAGAGGGTGTGGCGGAGGAAGAGAGGGGGGAAACTCCGACCGGGTTGGGTTATCTTTTGTCTGAGTCATTTCCATTGGATTTTTTTTGCTTTTCTTTTTCCAGGGGTTATCGGATTGTATGAGTAAGTGGTGTGTGGTGGGGGAAACACATGCATCATATCATATAGGGTACGTATGATACAATACCAGGCAAAACAAAGGACTATAGGGTACTTTGGAATTAAAATTTGAAACTCTAAATGTTCAAAAATTTTAGTTAGGTATTCAGTGTGATAAATTTTAAACAAGAATTTGATGCCAAGTACTAGAAATCAGCATGTGCTGAGCAATATTCTTATTCACCCTATTTTTTAGCATGTAATTGTAGTTTGCGATGTACACTTCAGATACAGCAAGCGTACTAAGATACTCAATAAATTTTGAACCCTAATGGTTGTAAAAATATGAACCGGCAAGTAAAATTGCCAATTTTTGAACAATAATGGACAGACACATAATATTTATTATTACATAATTATTTTTCCAGCATCTCATAAAAATATAGTTTAACCTACACGGAAGAAAAAGAAAAGAAAAATCTAACCTAATCATTGAAATAGAAATCAATCTGAACACGAAGAGCAATTTCTAAGAAACAGAAAATTGCCGGAGCATGAGCACGGGATGTGGATGTCATGTTTGCCCTTTATTTGCTAACCTTATATCGAATTCCAATGTTTATTCATTCCTGAAGAGTTTAGTTTCGCTCGCCAGCAATCCCACGTATATGTCTCGCTCGTCTCCTGCCATGCGAGGCAATTTGCAACCCCATACCGTTAACATTACAAGGGGATTAAACAGGAGAATGGAATGAATAAGAAATGGATGCCATCTTGGACATGCTTGAACGGTTTCTTCCGTGACCTTTTCAGGGGAAATGCGTTTCGCTGACTACAATATGCCTACACTTTGCTTTGCTTTAGCCTCGAAAGTTTAGGTGCATGTTCCCAATGGAAAACTGCAAATTAGCCATCCACGACGGACGGGGATTTGGCCAAAATTATACATTAGTGGAACAAAGAAGGATTACTTTGCTCGACTCCGGTTAAATCAGACATTCGATTTTTTTTCATACACGAATTCTACTACATATGACGACGTACGTACGTCCGTGTAGCCCTGAACTTTGTTACCCGGGTCTTTGAGTGGATATGGTTCCCCAAATTAATTCAGGCTCCAAGTTTATCACTTGCAATAAAATATTATGACCCTTAGCAGCAGTAGAGTTGCATATGCGCTCCGTTTGGTTTGATGGAGGACGGACACGGATCGCCAGACGCCAGACCGCGCGCGCGACCTGCTTTTTTGGCAAACCCCGACCGACCCAACCAAATTGTGTATGGCGACAATGAATAAAGGCCAGAGATATATGGTTAGGGTTAGAAACATAATGAATTGGTTAAGAAGTGTAATGGAAAAGCCTTGTCAGTTCCAAAAGGGCATTTGGTAGTTTCAGCAGTAAGACGGGATGTAATACATTTTCAACGTAAGAGCACATAAATGCAATGCTGTAGGCTGTAGCCAACTAGCCAAGCGCATTTTATCGTTAGTAATTTTTGGCAAAAATATGCAAAAGGTGGGGTGTTTGGAGATTCGATCAATGGAACTAAATTAATCTTCAAACCAATTTTCAAATTTAGTTGTGCAATAATTGGATGATCCAAACGTTAATTAGCCAGACAAATAAAACCACGACTAAACACTGCTTAATTAGAGAAACTTAGTAACTTGGCTGCTCCGAAATAAAAAGGTTTGAAATATTAGTCCCTACTTCGACTGATTATGTTTTACAATAAGAGCTCATTTAGATTTAAAATTTAATTCCCGTTTCTCGTTGTAAATTTAAATCCCCAGTATTGAAAAAAATTGGTATATCACATTTAAATTACCTAAATGAATCGGATGTTCACACCAGACTGTTGAGTTGAAGTATTAGATGGTATTACAACTATATTTCAAAGTTTGCAATTGCAAACCTCACGGGAAACAACTAGAGAATCAATGTCAAACGTCTATTGCAATATTCTTTAAACCCCTGGGAGGTTGGGAAGGATCAAACACACTGACCTTTGCGGCACAGCACATTCAAAATGTTTTGAGGGACAGTCAACTTACACTTTATTGAATTGTCCCCTTTGAAGTAAAGGTCGATGTCACGGTCACTGGCTGAGGCTAAATACGAAACCCATTCAGTTTGTGAATTCAATAACAACTGCCAATTTTCACTTAATAACAAGATCACGATTGGAATTTATCCACAAAGAAAGTTCCGGCGACAATCAATGTTTATTAAATTGTTCGAATGTCCACATTCTTGACCCACCCACGCACTGGACAACTCCCCCTCCAGTTGAGGCTCCTTCAATATTTGCTTTCACTTTCTTTGGGTACAAATTTGAAAATAAGGGATAGGCGCCGTTGCCTCGCATTGGGTGCAAATTATGTCAAATCCAATTTGACATCGCCCTCTCCTGTACCAAAGGGATATAGTCAACTGTGCAGCATTTAGATTGGGATCTTTATAATCCTCAACATCAACAGTTTTCTAATATTGTAAGTTGCTAATTGATCTCTGGATAACTAATGCAAACCTTCAAATGATAAGTCAATTATGAACTTTGGAGAAATAACTATTTCAATTCCCCATAACTAAATAAACTTTAATACCAAATAACCTTTGAGCACAACCATCAACAAAATCAACATAATTATAGCGAAAATAGCGAGCAATTAAGTTAAGATGATTGAGAAATGAGATTTCCATTACCGGTACCGCTGGTAACTAAATATTCCAGTCTAACTGGCAGGCACAATGGCACTGAGCAAATAATTTCAATTTGCAAAATCACCATCATAAGGATATCGACAGAGTCCTTAATGTCAAATATGATTTCAGCCAAACGTAAATCTCGAAAACATTTATCTTGAACAGCACCCAACGCTGACAGAAGGAGTTTTTGAATTGACAGTAGGTTGTTCTACATTTCCGAAATCTTTCTGTGTAAACTGCTCTTACACAGTACTTCGACATGGTTGTGAATGAAGACATTCTGTAAATGAATCCAAAATGTTAATGTATCGTTAAATCAATTTAAACTATGAAGTTGTGCTTAAATTTAAATTAGCTTGCATTACGTTTTGGTAGTGTGAAGTGCGTGCTCAACACCACGAAGTAAGTCATTGGTTTTAAATATTAATATCATTGGCCTTGGAACACTGTCAAGTATCTCAGATATTTGGGGTAAATAACCTCCTATTGCCTTTCGGATTTTAATTTCCTAGAAAACGTAAGTGAAATAATTTGAAAAGGTTCATCCAACCATTACAGATCTACAACAAAACAAATGAACTTGTTGGATTAAATACTTACTTCTTCAGCACTAGACTCTTTACTTGCGATTCCTCCAGTGCTTGATATTGAGTCCCATGACCTTCCCGTCACCATACACGCGAATAATCCATAGAAAGCACCAACTCCCAAAGCATCACTGTACTTCTTGATTCCTTTCACGTTGGAATTCAAAATGCTCAACCACAGTTTGGAGTAATTATAACGGAAATCATTGGTCAACGTCTGCATGTATGAAAAATCGAAATGCTACGTAGTTGGCTTTCAGTAAATTGCAGTACTCATTTCGAAACCATTCTTACTTACTGTATACAAACCATGGTCCAGCAAACATAACTCAAACTTGCCGTTTTTCTTGTTTACCTGCTCAGCAGACATACACAATTCAAGTTAGAAGCAAATTAAAAATTTGAATTGGTTCATTACAGAATGCTTACCAGGATATTTCCAGGGTGTGGGTCGCAGTGAACGTTTCCGTGAATAAATATCATTTCCGAATAAAGTTGTCCTAGTTTAGACGCCACTTCAACTGGAGAGATGTTGTTCCGTTGAATGTAGTCTAAATCATTTATTTGGCCACCCTCACAAAATTCCATGAGCAGAACCCTTTCTGTACTGTACTTCCAGTAAACCTTTGGAATCTAAAATATTCAGAATGCCACTATCAGGGTTCTAGTTTCATCAAATATTTAATAATTGTTTTGAAATCCGCTTTCTTTGGATTGTTCGTTAACAATTTTAATTCTGGCTTACCTTCAGCCAAACATGATGTCTCATCAATTGGCTCATCTTTTCGGCGTTCTCTGCTTCATGAAGAAAATCTAGTTCCTTTGGCAAATTCTTCTTAGTTTCTTCAACCAACCATAAAAGCTTAAAATCTGGAAAGACTTTGGCTGCAAGTCGCACGAGGACTTCCATCGTCTTCATGTCCACATTTGAATGGGCACGAACTTTTGCATGTTGAACTTTGACAGCAACAACTTCGCCAGTTGTAGCCAGTCTAGCTTTGTAAACTTGTGCAAGGGAAGCTGCTCCTAGCGGTTCCTTTGCAAAATCTATGAACATGTCGGACGCCTTCAAAAATATACATAAAAATGCTACAAAAAAGTATTACTAGAGAACATCGTTACAGAAGTTTGGATTTGTACATACGTCAACTTTAAGATCTTCTTTAATAACTTGGAACACATCTTTTAAAGTCGAGGACGGAGCTTGACTGTGAAGGATGCGGAGGGTTTCAATATATTCTGGAGGCAATAAATAATCCAAGGCTGCTATATGTTGTCCAACTTTAATAAAAACACCTCTGTTTGCCCTGCAAAGGTCAAGTAGGGTTTCAGCCGAGCGCCGATGAACCTTGGAAAGTCATTGGCCAAATTAATTTATTATTGTTAAATAGTTACAGTTTGAGCACAAAACTTCAATGCTAATGCTACAATTGAGTTAATTATTATATAGACTTACATCAGACCAGATTTGTTGTACAAGTTTCGGATCATCCGGTAACTTCTTGCCATACACACTATACTTATAATCCACAAAAATACATCCTGTCTGGATGAAAAAATAAATTCATGGAATTATTCGAAATGTCAGCAATAAAATCCAATATATATTAGAATAAAAAATGGAGTCACTGACCGCGACAGCCGCTCGGCCGAATCGAATTAAACCGATGGAATTTACATAATCTGGAAACAATGCAGGGGCCGAAAGAACTGCGGCAGTGGATGCAGCAATTCCACCTAAACCCCACAAAGCGAATCTAAATCGCATGTTTATTTCTTATAAATGGTAACTCATGTCTTAAATGTTCTAGTCTGATAACCTGGGCGGATACTATAACAGTAAACTTGAGAAAAAAACTCTGTCCGCAAAAAATTTGCACATGATTACACACACACAAACGCAACATTAGCGGGCAATGCCGGGCATAGTTTAGCTTCGAACATAAATAGCCAAAGTTAATTTCGCTTGACCAGCAGCAATTAATATAAATAAATTTTATTCATTACTAAATCCTTAAGCTTAACAAAGAAAATCAAGTTTTTCAAAAAATGAATGAAAGCTCAAGCAAAAGAAGAAAAGTGGTCCAATTGAATGCAGTGGCGAATGAGCACTTCCTTTTTTCCAAATTTTCTGTCACAGGTGGAACAGGGATATCCATTTTCGTCATTTTCATTTTCATGTGCTGTACTCACATGAGTCTTTAGTTCAAACGCGTCTTTGAATTGAGTGGAACAAATGATGCATTTATTAGGATTCAGGGGCTCCTTCGTTGCTACCATTAGGTATGAGGTGATTTCCGTCTGTTTCGGACTTTTGTCATCTTCAACTTTTGTGTGAGATTTCTCATGGTGCTTCAAACCCTTTAGGGTAGCAAATGCAGCTGCACATTTTGGGCAGATAAATTTTTTGGAGTGCTCATAGTTGTGTTTGGATAATTCTTCAGGAGTTTCGAAAGATGCATTGCATTTTGTGCACGATAGTTTGACTTCCCAAGCATGACTCTCAATGTGTGCATCTAGTTCAGCCTGGTTGAGGCCAATAAATTTCGAGCAAAGAACACATTCTAACAGGTCAGTTCCAGCAGCCCTCTTCGCCTCTTCTGATGTATGGATTATTTCATCAGGTTTAAGCGGAAGAGGATCAAGGTCGGATGGACTAACTGTAATCTCTGGGAGATCAGGTTCAGTAGTGGGTGCTTCCAGTTCAAATTGTTCAGTAGTTTCAGGTACTGCTGATGATTGGCCTATAGAAAATCAATGTGGGTAAATTCACATAACCTAAAGTTCTTGATTTGATCGACTATTGTATTTGTACATTAACTATATTGAAAATTATTTATTTGGTAGCAACATTGTCGCGTATTTTCTAGAACCTGTTACTTCCGATGATACAGTGGTCTCTACTTCAATGCCTTCAGAAAGTATAGAATCATTCATAAGGCCGACGACAATAGAAGTCTCGCATGGCTCTTCCGGGGTTTCCAAATCGAAATCCATCTCATTTTGGGTTTGATCATCTTCATCTGGGAATGAAATATAGAAAACAAATTAGAACTTCCTAGACAAGAAACTCTCTCGGCACCTTTCATTATCAAACTAATTCGAATTCGAGTCACCTCACCTGAAATTGAAGGAACTGCTAGTTGTGTTGTCTCAGCACTTGAATCTTGATCATTTTGAGCACATTGCTGATCATCTTTTAGCTTCTTGTCTTGCAATTTTAGCCCTGGTAGTGGACTTGTCTTACGTGGCGTCAAAGACTCTTTCGGGCTGCGAATGTCACAAGGTTTGTCTTTGTCCAACTTGGAAAACAGTTGTTTCGCTATGACTTTCATGAAGTCTGGGCCGCCTGGTAACTCTATGGGATTTTCTTTTGCATTTTTGCCAGTTGCCATCTTCGTCTTGTGTGATATTCCTATGGCGATTAATTTGTTATTACTTCAACAAATATTTGATATGTAAATTCCATCATAATCCTAAATCCTAATGATCATGAACTGTCTAATCCATTTAATCAAATTACTTTCATCTGATTCCTTTAGACATCCGCTCGGGGCTTTGGAGTTTGCACTCTGTCGTTTTTCCTTTTTTGGTTTGGATGTCATGCCCTTCTGGAGGTTGGTTAAGGTTTGGCACCGACCTGTTTTGACCTCGTGAAGACTATTAGTGTGTGGGGAAGGCGCCCGCTCTGGCTTCGATTTCACCGCAAAATGAAGACTATTAGTGTGTGGGGAAGACGCCTGCTCTGGCTTCGATTTCACCGCAAAATATTCATCTACACGGGTTCATAATTATCGTGAGCGAGCATACAGGTTTGGGAAACAAAGTGTCCAGCCCTACGTTTTACTTTTACTTACGTGTATCAATGACTGATTTTGGTTTGCTTATTTTTTCGCTTTCTAGGCTCGGCTGCACTTGAACTTCGGAATGTTGCCGACTCCGTCGCTTTTTAGTATTGGAAGTTTGTGTTTCATTTCTCTCTGCATATCCCGAAGACATAGATTCTAGTTTGAAAACTTTAATTAGGTTTTTCCACTTTTAATGACTAAAATTGTTAGACCAGAAGCCCGACTTACTTTCATGTTTGTTTCACATTACCTTCATTTTGAAGCCCTGACCGCCACTGAGTGCTTGGCTTTCCAGTTTTTAGCAGTGTAGATTCAACCTCTGGTTTAGAGCCTGAGCTATTTCGTTTCTGTGATGTCGAAGTCTTTTCAGATTGAGCAAGCCATCGATTCACAGCTTCAGTTTCTGGAGGAAAAAAAGTTAGCCGACTTATCAGTTTTAAAGTTGTGAATCAAATAGAATTTTGTCATGTGATGTTACTTATTACTCTGCCCTTATATGTACTCATTCTCTTATTCTTGCCTTTTGTTTTTGAAGTTTTCCCAGTGTTATTAGCTTCGTGTTCATCTGCTGCACCTTGAGCTCGTATTTCCCCCCTTTAATTTTTTTTGAGGTTGTATTGGCTGTTCAGTGCTACTGGATTTTGGGGTGGACTTATCTGTCATGTAATAAAGATTTAGATCCATAATTCAAGCAACACGATGACGATAGTATAGTCAAGTATTTGGTAGCCTGGACAGGTTAAGTTACCTATTTTGTCCATTGGTGTTGTAGAATCAGTGTCTGTGTAACTATCCGTTATTCGACGCTTTTTAGAACGCCGCTGCCCTTCTGTTGTTTGTTTGTCATTTATGGAATGAGAAGTCACATTCTGCTCTGGCTCACCCTGGCTTCGTGTAATCATAGTATTTTCATTACCTTTCTTGGTCTTCGATTTCTTCTTTTTCTTAATTTTGGTAACCTCATCTTTAATGATACAGGAAGGTGTAGAAATTTCCTGCGTCGTCACTTCATTGTCACCTCCTTGGTCATTCGTTTCAGTTTCTTGTTCAGGCCAACCACCTTCCCCATTCGTCCAAGGATTTGTTTCCTCCCATTCATCGTATTCTTGATAATAATCCTCTGTGTCATTATTCCAATCCGTTTCATTTTCATTATTGTAAAAAGTTTCGGTTTTAACCTTCTTGTCCTTGGCAGTATCTAAAATAATGGAACAAAATCCATGGAATTAAAGTGGATTAGTACTTCCTAATTCAATAAACTAACCAGTGTCTGTCTATAACTAACTAGTGTATTACCTTGACCGACTTCGGATTTCAACTCCTGTTCATATTTGAATAAATTAAATTGGGCCTGCAACGAATCAAACTTTAATTCTAATAATGCGTTCTTTTTGCTCAGGGCCAAAACTTCTTCCTCCAGACTTCGAATCCGTTTATCCGTTTCGATGCCCATACTTCATACACTTGACTTAAAAAATCCAAAATCATAAAATTATAAAATTAAACAGGCTGTGAACACACTACGCCTTGCGCTACCCAATACTAAAACACGTTTGCAGCACGTTGTGTATTGGCGTATTTTTCATACGAAAGTTTGTCGATTTTCCCACACACTTTTATCCCGTTCGCGCAGAATTTTGACTCGCATCAGAAACCACTCGCTTGGAAATCTATGGGTATGCAGCGCAGTGCAGTGCAGAGTGCAGGTGTGCAGCAGAATGTGTAATTGAAATTATAATTTTAGTTAATCGTATACATTAATTAGCTTTAAGTCTTGCAAGAACGCGTATAGTAAAATATTTGATGGGGAATCTGCTTTCTTGTCTGAATCTACAAATCATTTAATTAAGTATTCAACGCTAATAGTGAAAATTATCAAAATGGTGAATTGGAATTGGTAGGTTGCATTCTGACATTTTAATATAATTAAGAATTGCCAGTAATTCCATAAACAGGAACTCAATCTCATTCTTTGCTTTGGAAGGACTAAAAAGTTGATCAAAATATGACTGGTTGTTGCCGTGCCGTATCACAAATAAAGTCTAATTTTAAGTCAAAGCTCATTATATAAAATATCATTTGGAAAAGAATGCGCGGAATGAAAAGGGGGCCATGCGCAATGAAAAGAATGAAATAATTTTTTTATTGAAAAATAATTTCTAAAATGTCTAAATTAATTTAAAATGCAAAAAGTGGAAAAAGTGCGATGTACAGTCACCCATTCCGGTCAGGTCGGGATCGAACGTAGCTATAGCATGGGCGTATAAAGAAACAATAATCGGATTAAGCATTACGGAACTTAAATGCTTAAGGAAAACCACAAATTTACAAGTATTATTTTCAGTTTAGCGGAAATCCGCTTTGGTTATTTTTGTGCATGTCCTGTAGAATAATTCCATACTTAGCAGTTCGCAGAGGATACTTTTTTATTAGTTCTTATTCTGAAGCAAATGAGTTAAAGTTAGGTCAGTTTGATCACCAACGGGTAAATTCGTTAACATATAAACGACTAAAATCTAAACTCGCAATAATATTTTGTTTTTCCTGTCTCACATTGCATTGTCACATTCAAAAGCGGAAATAATGGAATATCGAACTTTTCTCATCTCAGCAATCGTAATATGCACCCTACTCTGTCTGGGACAAGCAAATGTTTTAGACGATTTGAAGATCGCAGACAGAGAAACCAGACAGCAATTCCATCGTCCTCGGCCACGCCCAACTTACTACGACAATTGGAGACCGAATAATCGTTTCCAAGTCCCGCATCGCCGTCAAGGTCAAGGAGGTCACCATCAAGTGCAGCAGGGACATCGGGCTAGTCATGGGGATGACCATCATGGATATGCGGCCATTTTGGGTTGAATTTATTTTATCAGTATATTTTAAAAGTTCGTCTTGCCTGGAATATGAGCACATTATTCATGTCACTCAAGGTTTAAAATTCCTGTTACAAAATAAATAAATGCAATTCTTTTAGTGCTGCTCTGCCTGCATAAGAAGTAATTGCTTTAATAAATTGCCCAGATACACATACAGATATGAATTTTGACACGTCAAAATTTTCATTTTACTGTTACTGTACACAAACGTTATCATTGTCATTCCGCTGCTAATGGGTCAACAATCGGTGGCGGTCTTGTTGGCGGAGGCGGAGTTGTTCCTGGTGCAAGGATGTAATTGAGTGGATTAATTGTATCTGCAACTTTCCATGCTGTATTCCACCCTTTCTCGGCCAAATTTTTAGTAATATCCAAACCGCCTTCCGCCAAACCCATGCCTTTATTGTACGCAGCAGTAAACCATGATTCTGATGGTGCAGTGTCTGCTTCGGTTTGACGTTTTCGTCCTATTGCATTGTGAAAAACATGTCCAGGTGAGTTTTGAATTAATTTTTTGAACTATTTCTACAGTTTTGCGTGTATTTGTGCGTGTATTTGCATGTTAGAGAATTGTTTTGCTCAAACTATTTAGCTTACCGCCCATGCTCATGGCAAGCAATCCAGCAAAGAATAATATCCCAAACACCCTTGCTCTCAGCATTTTAGTAATTTTGTAAATTTTTACTGCAACAAATTTCTGAACCTGTGAACAGCGCTTAGGTACTAAGAAATGATTGTATGTTCTAGTTAAATAAGGATTTGTCCGAATTGCTAACATTACTTAGTACAATGCCAACTCTGAAACCACAACTCATTCATCGGACTTTGTTAACCCAATTCTAATTCATTGGCTGCGGTATTAATTATGTGTTGCTGAAGTGCTAAAGGTAAAGGAATTATGGTTTTGAGCATTAAGAAAGGACTGAACAAAACTTAAATTGAATTAGGTACGCCTTAGCCAATTTAATTTTGTGTCAATTTGAGTGCTGGTGGCTTTTTGATTCATTTTAATTCCGTTTTTATTTTCTGCTTGAAACATGTTGGTTTCCTTTCACGGAGCATATCAATGACCTCCCTTTACCAGGAATAACATTAAAACACCGGGATTATTAACAGTTGAATACATCGGAAAGTGCTTTCTCTTGTCAATTGAACAAGCACAGAGAAAACGCATGGATTGATAAGCCACGCCTCATTTGACCATACATTCAATTCAGCAAATATCACAAAGAAATTTATTTAAAAAATTATTAGATTCAATAATAATTTTTGTGCACAATTTAAATGCTTCTCAGCACTAGCAGTGACAATAATCAAACCCGCTACTCTGAAGCCCACTTACTTTTTGTTACTAATATTTAATTATTACATGTAATTGACTGACAACGCGTGCCATAAATTACAGCCTCCTCATTCCAATCTAACAAAGGCGTGTTGCTCCTCTAAATTGACTCAGCTGGAAGTTCACTTGCCCGCCCAAATGTGGTGAATCTGTGAGAACCATTTGAGTATTTGCCCATGGATGCCTGCCTAGCGGATTTCAATAAAAACCGCAGCAAATTTAATTGAAACACATTTAACCTTGACTGTGATAAGGATATTTGACTACTATTTTAGTTGCCCTACGTCAAATAATTTTTTTAAGAAATACAAAGTAAATCATGCAAATCGGGCTCAGCCACAAGCAAATAAATCTTTTTGTACTTGATTGGTATAAATTCAGAATTAAACTGATGCGAGCGTGCGTTTAGTTATTCGACTGAAATATACATATATTTGAAATGGCAAACAAAGTCGTGTTGATGTTAGCATGCATTCTGGCATGTTTCGTCCTGACTGAGGCTGGACGTAAGTCTAACTAACATTTATTTTAGAATAGAACTAAATATAAATATAGAAGAAATAATATTAAAATTTCTTGTTGCAGTTCAGGATCAGTCTTGCAATGATGCCTGGAGACGAGTTTACTGCAATCCACCCGGAGGCACTACAGTCCCACTCGGATGCATGCTCGGCAACACCTGTAAGTTCAACATTTAACAAATTGAATGTAAAAATTAGGAAAATTAATTATTAATTTTGAACATTCAGACGCGGCATGCAGAGATTTCTGGGCATCTTATTGCAATCCTGCAAATGCGAATCCACCACCACCAAACGGTGTACTTGCCCCTGCTTGTGTGACAAACTTCTTAGGATAATAAATCAGAAACACTGCAATCCGTTTAGCTTTAGCAATTACATTGCACACATTTTTTCTGAATTGTAATTGACTAATAAATTTGTAAGCGTTCCAAACAATATTATTAACATGCGGTTTAAGCGGTTTTTTACTGATCCCAAAACTTGTCCATGTTTGAATATACAATTACACATGTGTACGTAAACAAAAAACGTTTCCTACTCTTTCAAAAAAGCCTACTCTTGTAAGAATCCTTATATGTGTGCTTTAAAAAGTTCATTTCATAGCACGGCTATGTTGCAAAACAAATTCAAGATTAAGACGCGACTGTGCTTATTGAAAAATTCAAATAGCACTCATTCTAGACGAAAAACTACATTATCACAAATCCTTAACTTCATTAGCAAAGCCCCCAATTTGACAACGTAGATTCTCGCATTTGACGCCCCAGTGTATTTCGCCATAATATGTTTTGGGAATCTATTGTGTATTCCGCCATAAGGCATTATGAGCTTTTCCATGCTCACCGTAATGTGTTAATTAAGATTTGCTTGATTTCAGCGGATTCTAAAATCCATTAAAACAAAAAACTGATTACAAGCCTGTTTAAGGACTAGAGAAATTGTTCTTCTAGTACGCACAATTATTACTTTAATTTGCGGGTCAAGCCGTTGAACTCTGAATTCGTCAAACATGACATTTGCCCAAATTAAATTATTATCTAAATCTAGAACCGCTATAGTGTAGCTCAAATCGTGTATTCAAATTGCCAATCGTTATTCATTCGTGAGCCTTAGTAACATCCAAATTAGAGCCAGTGTGTACATCACCTTTAATGTGTAATGTGTCACGTTGGAAAACATCATTAAACATTAGAACAGACTAAATTAAACTTATTCATGGATTGTAATTTGCGTTTTTTTCATTAATGGATTTGTTCATGGAAAATCCAAACATCATTCAAGCGAAATTTTATATAAGGAAGCATTGCGTTATTAACCTTGACATACAGTAGTTAAATTCCGGTATCTGGTCGAGCCAAAACTTGAAGAATCAGCTTCTAATGTGCTAATTTTATTATTATTAACAAATTATTTGTGATTCAATTCAATCGACCACACGCACACCCCCTAATCAGCCAATGCATTAAATGCCACTGCGTATTTTGCATTAATTGACTCAGTTGTGCACCTGCCAAATGTGGTAATATTTCCGAGTAGCCACTCATAGTTGATAGAGCACAATAAATCTGCTCAATGACATCCTACCAAAAGTTCTATTGTTGGCCTGATTAATTATTGGAAACTGGCTGGAATCTGAATGCTTCGCACTACTCGTCCTACGCACATCCAAAATATTTTTCTCGGAAATGTAAACCGGCTGAAGTAGTTTGCAAATAAACTTCTTTGTATCAAGATAGTATATAAATTCAAAAATATTAAGCTAATGTCTATATTATAATCTTGTCCTCTTGTCGAAATAGACATTTGAAATTCGCTGAAGTATAATTGAAATGGCAAACAAAGTCGTTTTGATTTTTGCATGCATCCTTGCATGTTTCGTCCTTGCCGAGGCTGGATGTAAGTTTTGTGCTAAATTTTATATATTTTTAGATTAAACCATTAAAGTACTAAAAATAAAATTTCTTGTTGTAGTGTTAGACCAAACTTGCAATGATGCTTGAAAACAAACTTACTGTTATCCAACTGCAGGAAATACAGTTCCACTCGGATGTTTCAGTTGTAAGTTCTGAATTTAACAAAATTACTGTAATAATGAGTGAAATAATCATTAATTGAACAAATGGATTCGTAGACGCGACATGCAGAGATTACTGGCTCAATTATTGCGTACCTGGATTTCCTACACCACCAACCGGCATTGTATCAGCTTGCCGTACAAATGGCATCATAGGAAAATAATGCAATGAAGAAAACAAACAAGTATTAAAATGTATTACTACTAAAAGTATTTGCTCTGAATAATAAATGAATAAAAGTTGTACGTACGGCATAATAATAACATGGGGTTGTTGGATCTACTTATCAACTTTTATTCAGGAAAGTATTATATTAGTAGTTTTGATATAACATCTAAATTATGCATTATCCATTTGATTATAGCTATTTTACAATCCAATCAACCACACCTCCTAACATTGTGCATATATCACTTGGGTAAATTGCTAGGTAATTTGATTCGGTTGTGCACCTGTCAAATGTGGTAATTTTCGAGCTCCTTTTGAGCAACCCGTCATGCTTTACAAAGCACACTTAAAAGAGTGGATTAGATTAATTGTACTGATGTTATTAACTAGATTAGCTACTGGTTGGATGGTTTGAATCACTCATGGACGTAACGTCAAACAAAGAAAAATTCTTGAAATTCCCAATCATGCAAGCCCGCCTATCAAATGACAAGGCAAGTAAGCCAACCGTTTAAAGTATATAAATTCAGAAATATTTATTCAATGTTCCATAATAATTTTCCCGCTGAAGTATATTTGAAATGGCAAACAAAGTCACCTTGATTATAGCATGTATCCTTGCATGCTTTGTACTTGCCGAGGCCGGAGGAAGTACAGTAATTATATTATTAAAATTAAAATTCGAGCAGTGCAATAATTTCTCTCATTTTTACAGTACTTGACCATTTTTGCGATTACGCCTGGAGACAAGTGTACTGCAATCCGGCCGCAAGCACAATAATTCCATATGGATGCATGCTCGGCACTTGTAAGACTTACATTAATTTAAATTATTTAAAATTGATGATTACACACTTTGATAATGAATTCCTGCAGATTCGAAATGCAGAGAGCTCTGGGCTGCTAAACTGCCCTTACATAGTTGATGGTACAATTCCTCAACCGCCTTCGAACGCGCTTGCGCCTGCATGTGTGACAAACGGTTCTTGGAATATACTAAAACCGAACTATAAAAGTAATTTTAAAACCAAATAAAATGCAACCTCTGTTGTGTGTTGGAATCATGCTCATTAAAACGAAGCATTAAGCTTAAACTTTGTAAAAGGTCATGATTCAAATATATGTAATCTTTAGCAAATTTTTTTTTACTGCAATGCAATGCAATGCAATGTTTCATGGACATCGGATTTTTACGTTTTTTATGGTCTGCCGATCCTGGACGACATAATATCTTAAACCAGCATTAAATGCTGGACTACTTAAGACGAAGAAGACAATATTAAAATAGAATTTAGGTCAATAAACAGAGCACACGAGCCCAAAACGCCCTTGTCTTAATTGCTGTATGCGGACGCGACGCCACAGACATTTTAATTAATGCAACGGTTCAAGGTTTTTTAGCCTATTAAATAAAATTCTATTTCTTCATCAGGCGTGGCGTTCCATTTTTCCATTCATAGATCGATCCACTTCTAGTTTTGGTTTCGTCAAATGTTTAATATTTACTACGGAGTTAATATTGCACAAGTCTGGAAATCTGGTTAAGGTTGTTTACTATTATGGATATCATTAAACATCTCTTCACTTTCCGAGGTCTGTAAATGGAGATTACTACATTTTTGTCCAGTTTCCGCAATTTGTATGGATGTGGCATGTGGCTGAGTTCAATTAAATGGGTCGTTTGCTGTCATACGCGATGGGGTAACTTTAGACGCGTCGGGAATGACGCTGAAGGCGCCGTTTTATGACTTATTAGCTTGGATTTTGCAAAACAAACCTATAAATCATGTTTGACACAGACTCAGAAAACTCAGAATGAAACGACTTCACACTGGGATATTTGCGGATTAGAATTTATGCTGCTTGCAAGGTTTGCAATGCAAAAAAAAGTGTGATCAAACTAAAAATGTTGCTTACGAGGGATGTACCCAGGTTGTTGCAACCTCCCGATTTGGCTGAAAATTTTTTCACATGTTACTCTTATATATAAACTATGCTTCACCAAGTGTCCGTTCTCATTACTTAAATTTTGAATTTAGCCAAATTTTTTAAATTTGCCTTGAAATATTTTACATGGGGAGACCTGTCAAATCGAGATTTTTCTGGGTTAAACGCCGTCCTGTTTGGCGTGCGGCGCCGATTTTCTCGGCCGGCCTCGGCCTCCATGCAAGTCTGTGTAT
>JAAXYW010001102.1:0-25138 GCA_036851895.1 Orthonychiurus folsomi
GTTAGTTTAGAGTACCTACCGGTTTCTCGATTTTCTCAGTATTGCATGTAACAAAATAAAGTAACTAATAAAGAATAGATTGTACGCAAACCGGTTTGCTACACTGCACTGTTGTTACTGCAGGAATTGTCATGGTCGTGTGGGAAGATATATCCAGAATGTCCGCACAATAAAAAATACTTCACTCAAAAGTCCATGCGACGCAATACGCAATGAGATGAGAGAAGAATTATCTTTTGAATAACACTACAAGCAAGCCTAGCCGGTAGGTGCATGTTATGTGTTATGCGGTCGCCTATGTTGTTTTATGCTTCGACTAAAAAAGAGAGGTTTTTGTGGTGATTATGCAATTTACTTCATGGTCTCTAGGTTACTCCTGTCTTCAGTTAACACTGCTACTAATACAATGCTAAACTTGTAACTGACAACTTTATTTTTTGGTAAGCCATTTGTCGTGAATGTACCTCATATGAAATATGAAGTCTGCTTGCATCATTGTGCGTGAATTGTGAATGCATCTAAAGCTAATTTGGAGAGAAATTGGGAGTAGCTGTTGACTCCAGAATATTCAAATACAAAAATTTACATTTTTAGAAATGCCCATAATAGTGCATATTTCCTTGCTTTTCAATCATTGCATTATTCCTAGTATAAATATTAGGAATAAAGGCTATAATGAGTGCGTTATAAAAGTAGCACGTTAATCGGCTAATCTAATCTAATAGATTATGGTATGAACTTGATGCTCGTTCCAATTGCCTAAAATAGATGTACTAATCTCATTTGACCTAAACATACATGACATTAAATCATCAAACTCTGGCTTGATGATGACTGTTGTACTTGTACAATACGGACGGTTGCCGAAATGTGCGTCGTTGGAAACGAAATATTCTATTGTTGGACGGTTGGAAAAAATTTAATTAAATGTTAATTCAAAATTCAGAGCGCATTACTAGCCAAGAAATACGAAAAGGAAACAATAGTGACTTAAAATGCAGATGACACCCAATAACCCAACAATTTCTTAATTTTAAGATTGCTACTGTAAGATGTGAGCTGCATGACAAATACTAGGTAGAATCACTTCTGTTTGAATTTATTTACAGCAACCTTTCACAAGTGTATTTATTCCATCAACCAATATGACAAATTAGAATTGTTTAAATATGCATGTTGTATAAAGTACTGAAGTTGAATTCTTGGTAAGGATTACTCGAATCCACTGAAAATGATAATTACAAACGGATTATATTACAAAGAAACCCCACCTTTGGCAATGACACTAAAGATGTGCGAATCTTACCTGATTAAATGGGCAACACTCCAATCAGGATCCACTTCCAAAGGTCCTTGAATATTGGCTCCAGCTGATGTGACAATCCCAATGTGGAACTATTAACAAGAGAAATAGCACGTACGAGTAAGCAATCAATTGTTACTAAATAAGTAAGTTCAGATGTAACGTCGATGAGGCGCTGCATTACCTTTTGAAAAGAACGAGCATCACGATAGTACAGAACTTTCATGCATTCTGTGAGTACATTGATAGCCGCTTCCTGGCTCATGTCCTCCTTCCAAGCGCTGCGCATCATGGGAAGAGCAATGTGCATTCCATATCCAGTTGCAATGATTGGATCCTTGTAAGCTAGAACCGAGTTTGTCCACAAAACCAAGAAATCTACGAACATGGAGATAACAATTTAATTTAAAAAGAACAAAATCAAATGAGATAACATAAGATGCTATTATTTATTGAACTTACGCCTCGCCATCCTTTTCTATGCCACCAACCACAAAATTAGTCCACAGGGGATCCATTTTTGACCTCTTGTTGTAGAGTACTCGAGTGAGCCACGAATGAAGCGAGCGTGGAGAAATAGAAAAGTTGTCATCCTTACAAACGTCATCAATGCTGCAGAGGAAAAATATTGTAGAGTACTCGAGTGAGCCACGAATGAAGCGAGCGTGGAGAAATAGAAAAGTTGTCATCCTTACAAACGTCATCAATTCTGCAGAGGAAAAATATTTACGATTAAGATGAGGTATGCGACACGATACAAGCAATAGCAATAAGGAACAATTGGGTCGGAGTAAAGAATACGGGGCGCAAAATTTTTCAAAGTCCTTTGACCAAATCGGTCGGAGTAAAGAATACGGGAATACCGACAATTGAATTAGTGTTCACTTACGCCAGTTGTTCAACAACGTTCCTCACGTATTGAAAATCCGCATAATCTCCCATACATCCGATCATGGTGTTATCGTTAACTTTCATCAACCTCTCACAATCCCGGAAACGTGCGAGGCTCCCATACGACCCAAGAGTATCCGCCGCAAAAACAATTCCATCCTTGAATTTCATGGCCAGGACGGAAGTTCCGGTTGTAGTCGGTGATCTTTAAGAATTAGATAATACTTTTATTTTAATCACTGGTTAGTCCAACTTGGAATTTGCAAACACACCAAAATACAGCTTCATTTTGAATGAAAAAAGTAAATGGAGAATCGAAATTGGACTTACTGAGTAACCTTGGTCGGGGTCCCATTCCCATTGCAGGTGGTAGTTCCAAATGAGTTATACATTTAACTTTTCTATTTGTTAATTTTCAAATTCAATCAATTAGCCTACTTTGTGTAAGCAATAGCTCGGAATCGCTCAATTCACACGGACGACTGAATTGGGAATCGAACTGACACTCAAAAATGACCGAGCGGAATTTTAAATATCACCGGCTCCTGCCTATGAAATGCTCAATGACGGCAAATAGTGGTCGTTTTTTACCCTACGATTTTACTTTATGGTAGCAACTTCTGTTTATTAGTGCAAGTCATTTTTACGTTTTCTATATTCGATTTTACTCACAGTCTGGGTATTGCAATATGTGGAATGCGATATACATTCAGATCAGATATCAGACAGTGAGCTTCAGAATCCCCCTTTACTGTAGAATAGGACAGCCGACAGGTGTAGAAATAGTTTAGATTAACAGATTCATATCATACATGTAAAATGTATAATGCTCAGAAAGGGTTTAAAAATTAATATGTAAAGGAATGTAACGTTAAATTATGAAGATGCGCAATGCTAATGACGTAAAATTAAATTATGCTTAAAGTTACGAATGTCAATTTAAAAATCTGAATAAAAAGCTTGTAAATCCGATTTGAAGTTGAAATCCTAAATTATTGCCTCGTTTATTCCATGAAATAGCAATATATTTTTTAGTTTACTTTGTCAACATCCGTTTGAGTTTACTTGAATCAGGTCTATCAAAAGCAAAACTCATCCCGATAAAATTACTAGATTATAGTATGTAAGATGTGCAAAATTTTCGACAAACGCAAGCTTGAAAATTATATTTAAAAGAGCAGATTTTATTAGAAAACGACACTTCTGTACAACAGCCACAATAGTTTTGTAGATGTAATGTCATGGGCCTGTATTGCATTATTTGTTTGACGACAGTTGGATTTATATTTATGAATGTTTGTCTTTTCATTTTGGTAATCAGAAGGTGATCGATCATCTATCATTCCTCCTGGTATTCACCCAACTGTTCTGTCGGTTGAGCCGGCGCAGGTGCCCATATCCCCGCTGCGTACTCAGCTTCTCGTTTCGTCACAGTATTGAGAATGATATCTAAAATAGCAGTTTAAAGATGCATCAGAAAATACTTACATTTACACACAAATTATTAATTTAAATATCAAAGATAATACCGTCTAATAATGTTCGGGCCAGATTTTCTGCAGACAATACGTGTTCAACTTCGCAATTCAGCCAAGGAACAAATACACTAGAGATAACTCCTTTAGCACTAAGGAATCCATCGTCACGCAATGCTCGAATGGCGCCTGATGTAGCCTTGCTAAGATATAATGCAGCAAAGGCGTTCGCTCCAATCCGTTCTTCAGTCTCATTCTCACGATCCAATTGTTCTTTCATTTCAGCCATCAGACGCTCCTTTTCATTCGCAACAAGGATTTCGCGTTGTTGGAGACGGTGAAGTCTCAACTGTTCCAAACGTCTCTTTTCGTCAAATGCATGTTGCTGAGCAATAAGTGATTGCAATTCATGTTCTTCCATGACCTCCAAAAGCGCCTGAAGTAAAGGAAAATCCATTAAAAAATCTGAAATAAACACACAATTGAGTGTATATAAGCTCATATGTAAAGAGCGAACCTGTTCAACAACTTTCCCCACCAATGTTTCAACAATTGGCTGGACTTGAATATCAAAATTGAACAGGTCACAGTCACCCGGATGGATCTGTGTGTCCTTGTCAATACCCAACTTAGCAGGGGTAAACCATGGAGCGACTGGAAGCTCATGTAGAGCTTCTGTCTGAGTTTTCACATCAAATTCAACAATGTCGGCGTCCAAATCCTCCAGATAATTGTCAGTTTGGGTATCAAAATGTTTTCGGCCATCTAAAGGTGGTGGAGTTTCTGGTTTCTGGCTAGCTTCAGCTCTTTTCTTTGCTCTTTTCGGTTTCAGGCATCTTGCCATATCTCGCTGAATTTAAATTTTAAAAAACATGTTCGTGAAACACTCAAACAAATTTGTCTAGGCTTATTTCTTACCCTGTCAGTTTCTCTGCGAAGAGGATCCCCGCGCCGCACACGAGGATCCCACATAACATTGTAATAGTCGTGTATTCCCCTTGGCCTGCATTTGGAATAGCATTATTAAAACAAATATTTATTAATGAAGCTTGTAGGGTGAGAAATATGTTTTTACCGTGGAATATTGTTCCGGAATCTTGGCCGACCCCATACAGGTGCAGGTGGGCTGGTGTACACGAAATATGTAGTGCATTCCTGCACAGGCTGGTTTTGCATGCATTGGGTATAAAACGCCGCGGGCAATTGTGTCTGCATTTTGTCGGAAAATAAACGCCAAGTCAAAAATTTAAAGATTGTTTTGTATCACTCGAATTCTGGCCTAGGGCAATGGACTGGGAGAATACGTGCATGAATCTCCCACGGATTGGCTAGTGTGGTACTTGTATTGGATACCGGAAAACAAATTGTTATCTATGTTATGTAACAAGGTTGCCATAGGTATAGCACAACAATCCAAATTACCCAGATGAATTTATTTTAAATGCTTGCACAATCAGATCTATAAGATTAAACAAGATCAAAATGATTAAAGCTATACAACAATAAGTTGATCTAAGCCTTGTCTGTTCAAATTCCAAAGCAATAGCATACACTAAAAGTACGTTCCTGGTGGCCTTGTTTTAACCCTATCGGTTTAATTGTTTGTAATTTTAGGCTGAGTTCGTCATAATACTTACTAAAATTTAGTTACACCATCTATTTAATGTCACAAAGTAGCGCGACTCCACGCATTATCCAATGTTTCGGATTGACATCTGTTTGGAAATCCACAGATCCGATGTAATTAGCATCTGTTCTCTTAGGTTTTCTGTAGATCGGGCATTCGTACAAACGTGGATCCTTCCCCGATGTTGTATTCACGGCAAAAATGAAAATCACAGGTACTGGCTCGTACAGGATTTTAGGCTTGCTTTCCACCAGTCTTCCGGAACGCTTTTCTACAGATGCACCCTCAATGAAAAGACCATGCACGTAGACACCTGCAATTTGTTGGAATTATGAAACTGTCCGCAAATATTATTGTTACAAGTAATTCATAACCTTCAACTGGTGGTTCAGTTATTTCTTCTTTCCAAAATCGTGTCACAACATTTTGTAGGACAACGGAGTCCAACGCCCAGCCCTTGTGAGCCCGTGTTACTTCCTGAAATTGGACCAGTAGTAACTAACTAGTATAATACCTGCAAAATGATCTTTGCTAAAACTTACTTGTCTCATAGCAGTTAGAAATCCTTGAGGATTGAAGAACCCAGTCATCCAGAACACTCGAGGCTTTCCGTTAGTTAACCAATTTTTGAATTGTCCATATCTTTCCAAAAGTTCAGTAAACCAGAATCCAATAGACCCCGAATCCCACGACACCTAATAATTTACACATAAAGCCGTTTCCCCATATTCTATTTATAATTGAATGTAATGCAAAAGTAATAATAACCTTCGTCCACGAGGGTGGTACCCTTGCGTCGTACATGGCATCCAACGATTCTCTCAAAGTAGGGCTCATGATTATTGTTCCCTCAATAGCTAATTTCAAATCAGATAAAGTCTCACGTACAGTTGTGAGGACTCTTCCCATTCTATCCAGTTCCTGCCTCAGAAATATGTTCTGAAATTAAAATTTAAAAAAGTCATTAATTACCGAGCATAGGATGGCCTAATATGTTGGTTCAAACGCATTAGTAAGAAGGGACGGAACGGTATTCAATCTATTTATTCAAAAAATAGTCAAATAAAAGTGGCAGCCCGGAAAGAAGTCCCCAATCTGCAAAATTTGCACGCACGTACACTGCCGGCAGTTAATAGGGAAGGGAAGTATACATTTGGAAATTTTGTTACAATATTTAATGAGTCACATGTGTATAACTTACCATCGGTAAGAGGATTCCAAGCCTATTCAAGGCATCTTTGACCTTTCAATTAAATAAGGATTGTAATTTTCTCGTGCTTAATGTGACAATGACAAATGTTCCAATTTAATCACCTCAAAAGATACATATGGCTGCGGTAGCTTTTTCAACATATCCTCCGCAAGTCGCGAGACAACAGATTCCCGAGATTCACCCCCGCCCCCACTCTGCTTAGGCTGCACTCCAAGGATAGCTTCAAATATGCTTTTCACTCCATTAATTTGATACCTGAATAAAGTTCACAAAGATCAGTAAAGCAAGTCGTAATGTGGTCAAAACGAGTACTCTTACGTAATATTAGCATTATTGTGTAGCCCAAAGACTTCCGGAGAATCATTTAGTGGTAAGTTATTAATTACATCCATAATCACTGTTAAATTCCTTGTGTATGGAGCCCGGTAATTTTTGTAGAAGTCAAAATGGCCGTGAAGTAGTGCTTCGCAAAACCAGGAAGATGTAAATGTGCTTAGAAGCCGCTTGTCAAAGTCATCTGAAAATTTTAGAGAAAATGATGAGTTTGATGTTTTTAAAAATCAAAATTTGTACATTGTGCACCTGTTACACGACCCCCGTATTGAACTTCGCTCAACATGTAGCACACCGTAGGCCAGGACACAATTTGCTAGTAATAAAATAACCAGGTTTGGCAAATTCGATACCATAAAAACATTCAGTTAATTACCCATTTCTATTTTATTTTTGACCAGTTTCCCAATTACCTTCCTTGGATTCAGTTCTTCCAAGTGATTTTGAATGAATTGTACACTAGCAGTAAAATCCGCTTTGTTAAATTCATACGCAATATTCCATCCGAGAGAGCCAAACTTTCTCCGTTCCTGAACTATTGTGTGAAGGAACGCGACAGTGAACAGTAGAACTGGCCAGTGCTTGGAATTTGTGTAATCCAAAAAGTCCTATATCCAATTAATTTGTTAATTTAAAAGGTTGCGGTTTGCTTGTAAAATTATTAGCAAAACGCTATTTACCTGTGTTATGCCTTGATAAGTTCGCTTGATGCTAGCTCGAATTCCTTGTGGTGCCTCGTTTGTGAACTTAATAGAGGCGTGAAGTAATCCAATAGGAAATCCCGGATGACATTCTGTTGTTAACCACAAGCGAAAATTCGGATTAATAGAAGATGTTTCTGAGATCAAATCCATAATTTCATTGCAAAACGGTAGGCACAAATGACAATTCTGAAGAAGTGTCCAAGAGCCGTTAACCATGGATTCAGTAATGAGTTGCCGAGCAAACATCTCCTGCCCTTGTCCCATTGACACAACTTTGATTGGGATACTCTTGCTTTTGGCTAAAATCTCAATTTCCATTGTTGGGTCTGAACCAATTGATAAAATGCAAATCAAAGGGGTTGATTCATCGGATTCTTTCAAGGTTTGTTCCAGGTCCAGGACACGATTCTCACCAAATTCTGGACCAAGTGAATCTAAAAATTGTAAACCAAACAATATACTTGCACGGTGTTTTTAAAGAGCATGTGCTAATCAGGTTACTAACCAATAACATATCGTTTTGCCTGAGACAATGTCCGATCAGGAGACCAAGATCTAATAATTAGTAGACGTCTAAAGGAATCCAAGGATGTTTCATAGTCGCATGGGATTGGGGCAACTTCCGGAGCTTCTAACTCTTGCCATAACTTCCATTCATTTTCCTTCAATGTTACATCATCAAGAATTTTTTGAAATTTAGCCAACTTGGATAGTTCAACCAAATTTAACCAAGATATGTCGGATATCCACTTAAAAGGCTTGGGCTGCACCGCACTCAAGTCCAACGATGCCCCACCTGTGTGCATGTCAAGGGAAATAATTTAAATTTGCACAGATTTGTTTCGAGACACGAAGCAAAGAGTAATTGCTTACCTTTGATTAGTATCATAAATTCCTCGTGTGCGATCTTACTTTCATGTAGGTGGATTTTTAAGACCATTAGGAGAGTGAATAAAAAGCGGTCCTTTTCAAACAGGGATCTTTGAACGAATTGCCAGATCTCCCAATTCAGTCGACTCAATACAAACGAGATGCGTTCTTCTGTATTAATCCCACGAGCAGATTGTCTGATCGAAGTGTCGAATAAGTTGAGAAACTGTCGCAAAGAAGTTTGGTACATAAGATTAACTTTAGCCATTTCCACGACAAGGAAGTACAACACACTTCCACGACTTGCAATAGGGCGGAACTCATCTCTTGCTAAAGTGATTTTCAAATCTGTTTCCTCTGAGATTTTCAATTTCGCTTTAACTTCTTCTGAAGTCCGCTTTGTTTCTTGTAACACTCTTATCAATTCTTCATCATCAACCAATGAACCCTAATTACAGAACAGAATAAAAAATTAATATTTAGCGCATTGATTGATAACAAACCGAATTACTTGAGAAGTTGACAATTTCATAAGTAAACTGTCCTCTAATCCCTTCATGCTCTTCTTATTTTGAACGACAGACTCAAACAATTGCATTCTTTCAGCTTCCAATTCCGACTTCTCCATCAGGATGACCCTTCCTGATTTCAAATTCCATAGTAAATTATGCATTGCCGTTGTATGGCTGTAAAAATCCTTGTTGAAGTTTACCTAATAGTTGATCTTCCAGCCCTTTCATAGTCACAGTGAAATCTATAATGGACGTTTTCGCGCTTATTTCTGGTGTATAAAACGGGTTTGAAAATTTCGTCGTAATGTAAAGCATGAAACCAGGCATGACGTCACATTCTTTGTCACCAACAACCACTTTCTCGATTGTACCTGACTTAATAAAATTCTTTTCTAATACATTGTCAATTATTGGGTCAAGTTCTTCTTGAACATCTTCAATGAGCAACGGGCGGCCAAGACTGAGGGAATCCTCCAAGTGTGTTCGAAAGTATTTATGATGAAGCGACGTCACCTAGCAATTAAGAAGTCGTCATTACGTGCCTGATCTGATTTGGTTTTCTGTAAATTATGCCATGTTAATTGTTAACGCACCAAAAGATTATTTTTTGCCTCTTTTGCCTTAATCCAAGACTTTCCCTGACTTTGTGGGTCAACCAGTAATGGATAGCATGCACCATTCGTTACAATGATTGCATTTTCAATGGAAAGTTCGTCATTTGGAAGACCTTGAAGCGTCCATTCCGAAACCTGTGAAATGAATAAAATGTATATTTAACAGCGCCCCATGTAAATGTAAGACCTTGCGAATATAAATAACCTCTGAAGAATCAACCAGAAGAGATAAAACGGTTAATCCATCTGTATGTGGAATGGCGTACTGAACAACCATTTCATTCCATTGTTTTGTAAGTATCGCGCGGTACTCCTGGTTAAATGGTCCGGCATATGCTAAAAATGCTGTAGCATTCAAGATATCTCCCACCAATCTGTAAAATAACATGTGCTGAATTTCACAAACATTACTAAAACTCTGCAATTCAATCACAAGAACCAACCGTCCCATTCTCGCCTTGAGCTCTTTACTTTGATCCGTCCATCTTTTATTTTCACCGCTCAGCCCGTCAATTAATGCCATCGCCGTCGACATCTTTTTGCGACAAGCATCAGCAGCTTCGGTCAATTGCTGCGTTTTGTCCAACGCTGTTTGGTATTCGCTTAGAACTACATCCAACTCAGTTTCCTTTTCCTAAATGTGGCATGGTCAAGTGTAGTATTTGATTAAAAGCTTTAAGATACAGTATATTTTGATAATCTAAACTTACTTTTAATTCCGATTCGAGCCTGGCAAGATCCGATGTAGCAATTTTAAGCCTGGCTTCCTGTAGGGCCAGGTTAGCCTTTAAAGGCAATACTTCCTTGTTGACTTCAAAGAAAAATGCCATTGCTTTTGTCCAAGACAGGAGTCCGGCCACATCCCCACAAACCCTTTTAGCATCATCCATCTGGTAATCATCCATTCGAAAGTAAGGTTCCAAAAGTTCAATTATCTCTTCGTTAATCATATCTTTCGGGTAGTTTTGTAGCTGAATCAAAAATGTCGTGCTTGACATCATCTGGAAAACACAATACACAGGTTATTATGAATGATGAATTTGCGTGGAATACGAACATGTCAGAATTAAGAATAGGCATAGAAATACCTTTAGCGCTTCTGCCCACGAAGGTTTTGGGCATGGCATTTGAGGATCAGGGAATGATAAGTGCAAGCGTTTTTGGAAAAGAATAAGAACGCAGTCCATTATGCGCATGATCAGATGCGGTGGGCGTCCAAGTTTCCTCACAGTCGCAATATGTGCAGGCTGAATTGTGTTTAGTGCGGCTTCTGCCTCCTCAAGTGCTGGCTATTTTTCAAAAATTAAGTTAACATATTGACGATTTTTCTTCCAAGATAGTTTTTTTATACTTTTGCCGCTTCCAGCTTCTCTTCTGCAACTTCACGATCACTTTCAATATCGACAACCAGTTTTTCCGCAATGTCTTTACTTTTCTGAACTCGATTTCGAATGACTTCAGCTTCCTCCGCTCTTTCTTTGACTGAGGCAAGAACTCTTTCCGCATCTTTTGAAGCCACTTGGAGATCCGCTTCCATTTTGGCAAGATCTTTTCTTAGCATTGTAACGGAATTAGCTGCTTCTTTTAGTTTAAGTAATCCCAAGTCCATTCTGTTAGCTGATTCTTTCACGTTATTTTGTTTACTAGAATAAATTGTTTTGTAGGACGACAGAAAATTCAGATAGGATTTAGGAGTGACGTGCGCAGAACGACGGAGTCTGGAATATAGCATACAAAAAGTTCTTCCATAATTAACTGCAAATTATTTGTACAAATACATTACTTTCCTTGTTCTTCGTATGGTTTTAATTGCATAACGAACCTCTGAAAATATTCCACACAAATACTTGCCACGGAGTCTTGAACCGAACCGAGCACAAATATAATGTTATTCTTCGTGTCATTTGTGCATTCCATTGGAAAGTTTGTTAAGAAATGCTGTGCAACTGAAATCAATGCATCTTTTGGCCAAGGGGTAAACCAGTTAATTGTGCAACCTGATATCAAGCCTGGAAATTTAAGTGCTCGGTTCCGAAATTTCTCGCCGACCTTAGAAATGATCATTTAATCTATACACATAATTCATGAATCACAAATGATCAAAACAATTACCGGTGAAAAGCACAAGACCACATGAAGGTATTGCTTCATTCGTTGAATAAAATAGTTGAATACGCTTTCAGGAGTAGCCACTTTCTTTGGCGTTTCACGCCGCATTATAGGAGTTAGCTCTGCAATTATTTCAGCATTTTCATCCCGGTTGAAGAGATTGCAAATCAAACCTAAGAATAGTAAAAAAACAAATTTTAGTTTATTACATCACAATCACGCGACCCAGGAATTGCGTTTCATCAATGTAACCTTACCGGATGACAACACATTATTGAGATACTCTAGAAATACTTCTTCTTTTATGTCTTGATCAGAGAAAATAAATGTTGTCCCCTTGCCTTGACCGCCACAAGTTCTGTACAGAAGTTTTACGTCCTCCAAAAAATTGCTCAGATTATAAGACCTGAATTTACACAGTAGTTAACAGCTTTGAACATAAACCAGTAATAATATTCCGGCATACCTGGTTAAAGCAATTTGGAATGTTTTGTATCCCGCAATAAAACTAGATAGCTTTGTCAGAGATTGTTTGCCAGAACCTGTGCATAATTTATTAAAGGTAAACTTAATTTAATTTACCCAAATTTTGACAATACAATACTAGGTCGCTACTGTGTTTTCACGCCACATCTCATGAACATTTACCAAACTTATAGTTTTTGCCTTCATATTTATATGGCGAATTACACAATTAAAATATGGAAAAAAGATACCAAATAAATTGCTCACCGCCAACTCCAACTAAAAGTGCATTTCCTCCAGGGCTTCTGATAATTCTGGATATTTTCACCAGATTTTGCATTGCATCCGGAAAAAATACTAAATTCATAGGAGATCCTCGAACAATGTCATTGTATTGAACCAAAAACATAAGCAGCCTTTCTTTCAGTTCGTCATAATCTTCTACTGGTTCATAAACTTTTGGGAGTTCCACATCCGCATCTTCCCCTTCTTCACCAGTTGGCTCTGGCGCGTCCCTCATAAAATCCACAAAGAGGCCTGGTGTTTTAATCATCTCAGTGAACCTTTTTCCTAGTCGTTTCTCAACCAATTCATTGGTCTGAATGTCAAACCACATCTTGTCCTTCGGATCCGTAAAACGATCAGTGAGAACACGAGTGACTTCATGAATCCATAATTGCATGGCTGCTTTTGAACTATCGATGACAGACGAAAGTGTGCCGATCATCCCTTGCCAAATGCGACTCAAATCCCTCAGGTTAAAAATGTAATGCTGTGCATACAATTTTGTTGTTTTAATGTTAAATCCGAAAACTTACAAATTGCAAATTGTAAACCGCTTAGATTCTTACAAATTTTGCAGGCGTTGGCAGTAGTGTTGTCCTAGTAGCTTTCCAAAGCAGACGAGTCAGGCTCACAAGATTTTCGATAAGACTTCGTACTTCTTCGCTAAAACCTCGCTTTGTGTTGTAATGACCCATTCCAATCGTACCAAAAACTTTATCAATCGAATCATCGGTTGGAAGTGTGCAATTAAATATGCAAAAGTGTCTCTAAAGTACGCAAATTAATAAAGTTATACAAAGCTATAACTTATTAAAGTTAACTGTAATAGTATAATGTATTCGCAAGCCTAGCCTTTAATCGAGATGGAATATCATTGCGTCCAGCTCCAGGGTGTATCTAAAAGATTGGACAATGTTACAAATACAAATGACTTCACCTTTGAATTAAATAAGAGTAATTAAAAAAAATTGTAAAATCTGTGGGTTCAATGCGCAACTCACCATTGCCGCAATAAATTGTAAATCAACAATATGCGTAAACTCCCCTGGTTTCTCTAAACTGTAAAACCCTTTCATTTCGATAGTTTGTCGAGCGATTTCATTCGTGACTTGATCTCCCCATTCACTGATTTCAGGAAGATTAATATCATCAATAAAAATACTCATTTGCTTTCCACCGACTGGCCCAAAGGTAGTTCCAACCCGTTTCTCCAAATAACTTTCTATCGTCTTCTGGAACTGGTACGGAGTTGTTGCAAAAGAGAAATTCATCGTTCGTGTGAGTTTGACTTCTGGGTTGAAGGATTTTGTGTATGAATCTATCATGAGGGTTTTTGCAGATCCTTGCTCTCCAATAAGAAGTACAGCCTTTTGCTAGTAGAAAATAGGAATTAACAGTTGAAAATAATTAAAACCGTATACAAAACTTACGGGTCAGAAATAGGAATTGTTTACCTGTTTAGCCACTGTATGGATCAAGAAATTAGTTCTCACATTATCCACATTTGGAACCAGAATTGATGAGAATTCGTTGATGTAATTTTCTGGAAAGACGTATGGCTCTACTTTGTTCTTCCAATTTGTCCACTTGTCTCCCTCCATTATATAGTCAAATACTGTTTCTCCGTCCACAGTTTTATCCAATTTCGGCAATGGCAATTCGTAATCAATGGAACGCAGAAATTCATCCAACTTTCGTCTGTCGTCCAATTCTAGGAATGCTCCCACGCTCCACACTAATGAGAAAACAAATATGTTTTTTATCTCACGTTCAGAAAATTTCTTTTCCACGGATAATGTGCGAAGTGTCAACTCAAGAGAATCCGGATCTTCCTTGGGTAGTAATCCTTCTAAGAGGGTGAGCATCTGAAATTATAATTACAAAATCATCCAACATTTTGCGAAATTCTAATATAGTTAATAAAAATGTGCTTTACCTGAAATACGACGTTGCACTCTAATAATGGCATTTTGAAGACTAAAGTCTGTCGAGCCCAGTCATAAACTTTGAATGTATTTTCTAAACATTCTCGCAACAGACTCGCCGTTTTGGAATCTCTGGTCTTGAGCCAGGCCTCAACTATGGGGGACCAGTTCAATCCAGAAGAACTCATATAAACCTGTGCAAAATTTCCAAATTTTAGTAGGAATTAGACTTGCTCAGTTGCTCTGGGTCGACTTTTTAAACCGCAACGCAAACTTTACCATTCCATTTCTGGAGACTGTCGCTGGGGATGCATTATCGATGTTGTGAGGTTCAAAAATGATTTTACAATTTGGACTCATTGGAAGTCGATCCCCGTTGGCCAATGTCAGTGTCTTGTTGTCGTCCAACACGGAATTGAGGCTAGTTTTAGAAACATTTACACTTGGTAGTCAATAGTCTTCAAAATTAAAAAATGATATAGTTACTTTTCAATCCAGATCGAGTCAACTGGTCCATCCAATACAAGCCAGACTTTCTCAGCTAGTTAGAAAGTTCTAGTAATCACACACAAAAGTAGAAACAAAAGCTCTAGTATAGCACATACCTTGCCCCTTTTTAATTTTCAATGTTTTTCGCCAAAGCGCCGAAAAGATTCCATCTGTCCAGTCATTCGTTGCAACGTCCAATCTGCCAAACATCTGATGTGCGGTTATGGCTTTTGGATTCATCCTCATTTCCCTGTAATATATAATCCATAGTGTAAACGCTTGCAATTTCAAAATTAAAACATATTTCACCTATGGTGAATTTCGCAAGCACTCAAAGCTTTGATTAAAGTGTGTATGCATGTCGTTTTCCCGGCTCCACTCGGGCCAAGTGTCATTATTCCATGTCTCACTTGCTGGGTTTCATACAACTATAATGCAGTTTAAGTAAAAATTTGAACTCGTTAAATAAACTTTGAAAATAAAAATATAAAAATAATTCACCTGAACGAGTTTTAAAACCCACGGTTCATGATAAATCAATCCCTGTTGCTCAACCTGCTCACGAATTGCATCCTGAAGCTCAAGATGGGTCGTTTTCTCAAATGCAACATTTGGAAAGAGATCCATGACCAGAGACATAAAAAGTGGCTCGTCTTCATCTAAAATGATTCTGGAAATTAAAATGCAGTCTACTTAATTCAAAAAAGTTGGCATTAAATTTTGAAACCAATTAATTTGGAGAGATTCATGTCCCGAAGCACGCGCATAACAATTGTGCTCTCAGCATCTTTTGAGTTTGCTCTCTTCGTCGTGCCAAGCGTTCGCAGGACCGAGAGAATGTTTCGGAGGCCAAAGTCATAGTGAACCTGAATCACAGCAAACATTCTCGACATTGAATAAATGGAATTCAAGAATCAATAGGCTTACTTGTTTTGTTAGCTGCTCTTCACATAGTTTGTACAGAGTGTAGAATTTTCTTGCAAGTGTAATATTTTCCAGAAAACCGCAACTTGCAAGCTTGACTCTGATAATTATTTGCCGATCGGGGACCATCATTGCTACGGTTCGAAATTGTATTTTCAAATTCTCGGGTAGTTCTTGCCGACCGGCATAGCCGGGGTTCTGTAAACAATTAATTGGTTTGACCATTGCAAAAAGAGATCTGTTTAGTTGTGGACTTCAACGCTTAGAAGAACGTTACCATTGTTAAAAATATGCCAAACTCTGGATTCATTTCAACGGTGTCCCCGTCCGTGAATAGAAAATGTTTTTTTCTTTCTCTTCGGCAGCTTAGAACATTATAAAACAACAAATTACTAAGTAATGCTTGCTAAATACTTGGAACTCATGCATTGTAATTCTAATTACCCCAAAATGACTGCTATTTGCTGGGCGGCAACGGATAAGACAGGCAAATCGATTCTAGAATTAAAATTCCAATGAGACTTACAAAAATTGCTAAAAAATACCCAAAAAAAATAAATTTACCGATTGAACTGTAGCCGGTTGGCCAGAAGTTATCCAGATAGCAATTTAAAAGTGATACATTTGTATTTGTAGCTTTTTCTAGCATGTCTAGACGCTATTAGACCATAGCGTCTCATTTAAAGCATTTCACTAAATTGCGGTTGAAGTACTACGCGTAAGCACTAATTCGAAATTTTGAAACAAAGATTGTTACCTCGTCGAAGCACCTGTTGAAAATAAAAGATGAAACATAATTAAAGCCCAATTTGTTAATTTGAACTAAGTCAATATACAATTTGGTTACCCCCATGATCCAGATTGTGCTAAGCCCTTGTAAATTCTCCCCAATCCCTTGTAGTCCATTTGATCCGAACAGTTGAACACTGAAAATTGTTAATTAAAACAATTATAAGCTTCAAATTACGGACCCATGTGCTTAAAAATTAGATGATGGGTTACCGACGACATATTTTCCAAGTGTCTTGCCCATATCCTTTGTTGTTTCTGTTTTACCAGTACCAGCCGGACCTAAAAATAGCCAAGATGAAATAAATTTAATTATACATTTACAAGCGCCTCTCAAGCTCTCAAAATGTCTAGTGTCATTCAACCTGCAGGGCAGCCACCCATGCTAAGACTCAGTGCTTGCGCAAGCGTAATGTAACACCTGAAATGCATAGTTTTCAATATCCAGGATTTTTAAATCACATATAGTAGTATCCAACCCGAAAACATTACCTGTCCGTTAATGGTGTGATGACGAGGCGCTCCGTGCACCCCAAATATTCATTTTGATAAACGAAATAAACATCTGTGATGTAGATTTCAGTGATGTCCGTGTCTTGCTTAAAATAAAATCGGCATTGCTTCGCCCATTCAAAATCCGACATGGATTTAACATTCATACGACACTAGAAGAAAAGACAAATTCAAATTCTATATTCCGAGTGAGTACCTTAAAGCATTTACCAATCCATCAAATATATCCCGCTGATGGACATGGATTGTTATAAACGTTTCAAATTTGGTTCGTTCTATTTTGGTAAGATTTCTTGTTGTTTGATCAATGAGCTGATTCAGCATGTCCAAAAATCTGTTGTTAATTTCCGGCATTGCTTTTCTGTCGTGTCTGGCTTGTGAAAGTGCGGATTCCGAGTCCCGAGTCCAAATCATTTGCAATGCAAGAATACCGACCTGTGTACGGAGAAGTCTTCATAATCTGACATACTAAGCATTAATGCCAACGTTTCAAACCTGTGCAGGTAAACTTTCCAACAGCTCAATTAAATTGCAATCTGCTTCCGATACTGCAACATAGGCCTCCCGAATAATGCTGTGAAGAGATAGCTTTGAAATTTGCAGAAGCTGTGCCAACCAAATCTCAACACTCCCCTCTGCTTTCACTGGACGTTCCAACTTACGGAGAAAACAGAATACCAACTTCATTTAAACGCCTAAAAATAGATGTATTATACCTTGATATTTTCTCCCTCTGAAGAATTGATCGACATTATCTTATTGTAGTCCGTATCGTGAAATTTGACTGTGCAAATATTGTCAAATATTGACAGCAAGTGTGACTGAATTGTGTGGCTGTCGGATGCCTGACCTGTTTGATTATAATTAAATTGCCGTCCAGATTTTAGATAATATATCTATATGTGTTTCACCAAGAATTTCAAGTAGTGCCGGATCGGAAACAAAAAAGAATCGAGGAAAAAGTAAACGTTTTTTCTCCAGATACCTGAAAACAATGAAACAATTGGGATAAGGCCTACGGGTATTACAATTTTACATTTAGCGATTTGACTCAAATACCCGCTCAAGGATTTCTGACAGAATTCCAATTCATCCTGCAAATGTGGCAATATTTGTTTTAATGTGTCATCTCCAACAGAGCATGAAACAACGCTTGGCGTATCATGAGCCCTTGCCATAATCCTTTGCCAGGAATGGTCGATTTTGCTGAATCTACAAACATTCAATTCGTTAGCATCATAAAAACATCTGCAGTAGAGAACAATAATCTGATAATATCTATACCTCTTTGCTTCTTTTGGTAGTTGCTTGGCAATGTCCCCGCCGACAAAAACCGCTAGTAAGATCACAGGGTCACAAGGTCAGTGGTCATATATAAAATTGGGCAAACAAGAGGCAATTTTTAGAGGTTTAATTTACTAACCTTCCAAGTATACCCACATGTTCTGCACAAGTAGCCACCTCTCCAATATTTCGTTGGTATTGGAAAGGTCACTGACCCATTTCTGGATTTGTTTCTTAAACGGAGCATTGTATCTATTCGAGAGAAGGGAACCGAGAACCATCAGCGAGTCTTCCAGTTGGGATATAGTTTCCGCCGTAGTATCCCCTCTCAGTAAAAGTTCTCCCCTGTTCTTAAATGCTACAAATGTGAGCTCATTGAGTGACCACTCATTCGTCACTTGACGAAGTTTTGCCTCTATGTCACGCTCTTTCAAGGCGGAAATACACACATCCTCTATGTCTTCTTTAAATTGTAGAAGGGGTGCATCCAGAATATCCTTCAAACACAGAGTGTCCTTTTCAAAATCAAAATCATAGGATGAAACTTCCATAATTTTTTGCCAGTGGCGAGGCTTCATGGATTTATTTGACATTAGTTCCAGCAAAGGACAAATGTCATTAAAGTCATCTATGGTTTTCTTCAGAGCAAAAAAAGCCGGCCACTCCTTTAGTCCTTTTGGAAGTTTTCGGCATCTGAAACGTGAAATCAAATTATAATACATGCATACAATTATAGCCTAGCTTCAACTGCTCAATAGCTCACCTGTTTTGGAATTCCAATAGTTCATTATTGATTTCCTCCGTGTTCACATTTTTCCACAGAATGTCGTAATAACTGGCAACTCTGTCAATAACGTCATTGTACAGGCGATACAGTTTTTGCAGCAAATTCAGCTCTTTTTTAATATTGGAAAGGCCAGGATTGTCTCCTGCTACCATCCCGAAGAGCTGCTGTCCACTGGTGAGCTGAACATTTCGGCGCCACAATTGCTCAAAGCGATTCTAAAGTAATGCACGGATTAAGTTTAGATTTGGTAATAGCAAAGAAGAAGAATTGTCCTAACTTGGTAGAAAGCCAGCTTGTCTGATGCTTCTCTGGGACTTAGGCCAGGAACCATGGGACCATCTGCAACATATCCATGGCAAAAGTCTTCGCATTCAACCTTAAAAGTTTCCAAATTTTCCAGAAGCTGTTTCTGGAATGTGGGGTGAAGATTATATCTATACATTGACAGGGAGTATAAATTTGTGCTGGCTGCTACCTGAAAAGTACTGTATTTATCAATTCCTGAAATTATTGCCTTACACTGTTTCCGACATGATATTTGCAGTGTAGCGAAGTTTGCGGAACTGATAAGCCAAGGAATCCGCTTCTTCTAATTCCTCAGCCGACGCCGGGATGTTAAATTTGGCCACAACGTAAAATGCTTCCTCTATCGGGGGGATTTTAATCTCAAGATCCGTTTCAACTTCTCTGAACCTTTGTAAGGATTCCATTGCAAATCGAATGTCATCTATTTCAACGATTTTGTTTTCCAGTTTTCTTTGGAAGTCCTGGATTGAGAGGAGAGCAAATTCCATTTCCCTCCTGTATTTATTTTTCAAAGCAATTCCGTATTTCAATGTAAGAGCCTGACTCTCTTTCAGGAGACCTTCCTTCAACTTTTCTGAAAAATTAAATCCAAATTGAAAACCACACAAGAAGGGTAAGTTTAAGGCTGGTTAAAAGATTGGAAACCTGAAATAATTCGAATGGCCCCAAAATCAAAGTAATCTGCCAATTGTTCCAGCAATTTCTCACTTTCGTGGCACTCGTCAAGTTTTTCCTCAAACTGTACCCACGTTGGATTTGTGGCTGAAAAGCTTTGCACCGCCGCATATCGATTCGAGCTCCAAAGATAATCTAGGCCTTCCCAGATTTTCATAAACTTCAAAAAACTCTATTTGTACAAATGAGGTGGTTTCAACTTAGCCATAGTTATCTCTTACTGTAACTAATTAATTTGAGAAATTATAGAGTAATACCTCTTTTAATGTTTGGATGCATCCTGCCAATGCAGAAGTGAATTTTGAAACTTCCTTACTTTCACACACAAGTGCGAAGTAATTGAATGGCTGATGTGGAGGTCCAATACGATCTTGTGAAAGTCCACGATACAAAAGTCTTCGTCGAGCTTTCTTTTCACTAATCGGATGAGCATGGTACTCATTTCCTTCTGGAATGTACACTTGCCATTGACCCACGCCCTTAGCTGCAGCAACAATCACTCTTCCGACTTGTGTGATTGCTTCCTGTATCTGTTCCATTGTTGGACTGATTACAACCGTGGATCCCTTCAGTTTTGCTTCCAGAATAAAAATAGGAGTTTCCTGTGTAAATGTTGAGTTTTGCATCCAAGGTGGGACTATTTGTACAAATCGCGAGTATATTTTATTTTGCAAAGTTATGTTAGTTTTTGTTATGATTAAAATTTACCGGCTAGAGTTGTAAAATGATGTCCTTTCGGGCCTTTCGATCCAACAAATCTCCGTCTCACTAAACTCAAACTAGTCTTGATAATTCCAATCAAAATATCAAAAATCTGGCGTGAAAATGAATATTTGACATCATCCCTTGCATTCTTTGCCATTTCTTTGAGCTCTTTTGAATAGCGCCCAGCTAATACTCCATGAAGTAGATGTGGATTCTCAAAATACTGATCCGCAACTGACCAATCAGGTTGACTCCGCTGACTGGTTGGCGATGCATAGCCATCTCCCGCCTGATTCTTTAAAATCTCGGATCCCGAATTTTCTCCACTTTTGTCCGGCGGTGTTTGATTGGACAGATTGGAGGATAAAACTAAAAAATTATGAAGTTATATTATTAACTATTCTTATAGAAAGAAAGGAATGGTGGTTAAATTTGTACATACTATCAGCCAAGATTGGGTTCTGCTTATCCAATTCAAATTGTTCGATGACTTTTCTGCCAAGTGTGTTTCCATTGAACATTATCATTTCGATTAGTTCATCGACCAGATCCCTGACCTCCACACTTTTTGCATGAAGTTTCTGTTTTAAAAATTCCAAAAGCAGAGGTTAAATATAAAGGGAAACTTAATTCTACCTTACCACAGCATTTTCCCGCACACTTAAATAATTGCTATCCAATAAATCGTCCAGTGTCCACGGTAAGTTCACAAATTCAGCACATAAAATAATTTGCTCCATTTCCGCCAACGTCCCTTGGATTTGGAATTCAAAAAAATCCTGGACTCTGGGTGTGGCGGGAAAATTTTAAGTACACATTTACAGTTCATTGAGCGTTTTACGTTTTATAGTGCTTACCTCAATGACAACACTCCAAAATCCGTAATGGCTTTCAGCGTCTCTTTGAAATAATTATCAAACAATGGACTAGTCCAATTTAACACTGTCATAGCTGGTTGAAACAGAGAAGCCAATTGGATGATTTGCAAGATAAGAAATGGTCTAACGTCTTTGCGTACGTTCTTGATTGAATACTCAAAGCGCTCTATCAGCATCTGCAAGGTTATCATTTTAAATCAACACTGCCTACAAAAAATCGTAAAGTGTGAATTAGACCCGCACATCGAGTTTATCAGTCACCGATCGAAAATGATTGGACTTGACTAACAACAACTTTGTTGGCAAAGGTAATTCCGCTCCCAATTTTAGAAGGCAATCCCCTTCGGCTATCATAGATTCTATTATTCGACTCAAATTCACAGCAGGGCGTTCATGTGCATCCAAAACTAAAATGGGCTCCTTGAGTGGTTCTTCAATCGAAGCCAGCTATGTAATAAAGAATACACAAAAATTATCTATTTTGCACAAATTTACTAATTAGTTTAAAAGAAAGTAAATTGTAAATTAGCTAGCATTATTTTTTTGGTGCCATTTCTTCAGGATGCGAATCTCAAAAGCGGCAGCCTCCATTGCAAATTTATTGTATTCCTGCACGAGGTTCTTATACAAAGTGAGTTGTTTCAATTTATCGTGAGCAGCAAAATCCTTTGTAAAAACTTCAAGTTGGAGGACCATAGATCGAATCCACATGATCTTACCTTAAATTAAATCAGTTTATTTGACATGCTTTACATTTATATCTTTCCAATCAAATATTTTCTGCAAACCCTACCACCAATTGGGGGCATTCCCCTCGGAACGTCAGACTTCCTTTTATTCTTTTGAAACTTTCTCCTTGTATTATGTATCTGAACCTGGAAATATTTGGCAATTCGCTCGTATTTGTCCTCAAGTGTTGCAAGTGTCACCTGTAATTGCAATACAAAACATTATTTTAATTTTTATGTATGTATATTTGATGACATTCTCTTCTCAAAGAAAGTCGGCCTTACAATTTTATTGACTTCCTCAATTCTCTTCAAGAATTTAACAGCTTGTGGACTCTCCCAAATGTTCTGATAATTAGTTTCAATCATTCTGCTCAGAGCAGATTTAATACTTTCGACCCGCTCCATAAAATCCTCGTAATCCTGCTCAAAATCCTTCTTTCGATAATCAAGTGGATCATAGTCTCTTCCTGTAAGCAGATTAACTTGTGCTGTAAATTCCTTTCCTTTCTCATCAATTGAGTCATCCCAAAGCAATCCGCACACGTGTGTGGAAAATAATTTCTCGTATCCATCCAGCGTGTCCATAATTATGAGGAGTCTCTTCAAGCGGTCACAAAATGCATTAAATTTTCCAAATACATAGTGTTCGCTGATACAAAAATCTCTGGGCTTTCCTGTACGACTTTTGTTAAAATTTAGGCGGTAGGCCTTGATGTAAGATTTTCGAAGATCAATAGCTTCAACTATTTTCTGACGAACATCATTTCTTGGTTGTTTCCATACTGTGGTTTTCCTATTGTTTGTCAAGGACTCCTTGCAGCGATGGATCATTTGATTAGTAATCTACATTACAAAAGCTAGCACAATTTCAAACTTTTAAATTTTTAAGAAAAAAATATACCTTTACTAGCAAATGCGATACTCTTTCTGAGGTATTGTAATACATTGAGGTGCTTTGAATCATCATCACAGTCTGCATTAGGCAATGCGTGTCTCCTCGGATTTTGCTTGGATTATCCAAGTATAAGGAATGGCATATTTTGTCTATCCTGTCAATATATGCCGAATTATCTTTTGCTTCTGTGAAACAGTACGTAACCTTTTGATCCAATAATTTCCATGGTTTGAGAGCATCAGATCCGGACATTTGTAAGCAAAAAATGGTAAACTTCATTTCTCCGGAATGGATTTTCTCATAGAGCACTGCAAGGCGAGATGCTCGTTTTTTCCAATATTCTACTTCATCTTGTGGACCATCCGAATCCATTTCCTTTCGAAGTCGCTCGGATTCATAAACGATTTGTGAAACCATGTTATTCCACTTTCTCATGTACGCATCAAGGGCTTGCATTTTCTCTGGAATTTTTATTAATTTCCTCAAATCCTCGATTGACTCCTGGCCCGTAAATAATTTGCAGGACTCCGTGAGCACGTCGTATTCAACTTGAGTGGCTTCCCATACTCGAAGGGTTGAACAAAAACTTCGGAGACATGGGATCAATCGCTGCTTCAATGCAATTCGAACTGACTTTTCGTATTCGTATTCTTCGGGTGGCATTTCTAACAATCCCATAAAACAGGGAATGTACACAAGTTGGATTGTTTTGAAAATGTAACGAAGGGTTTGTCCGGGTTTTCGCCCGTCGAAGCTTGCACACATTATTTCCTAAGTTATAAATTACAATACCGTATAATAATTATATTTATATAATTAGGTGTCATAATATTACTTTGTAGTAATTGTCTTCATTTATTAGCTTCATTGATCCAAGCCTCAGGAAATGGCAAGCAAACCCTGTCAGGAGCTTTTTCCCGTCTGTGTAAAATAATTTTTTCTTCGCGATATTAGATCCCAGCTGCTTTGGTGGACTTCCTCGTGTTCCCTTGGCAGGCTTTGTGAATTACAAATTTAGGTTTACATCACTTACATGTTTTTCAAAAGGCTTATATTAAGAGCGATTTTCATTTCGCCACAAGATTAATGCCTTAATTTCTCCTCGTGTAAATCAATGAACTGCTTTTTTAACCTTCAACAGGCATCATAAATATTTACTTTAGTTTACGGTTGCATTTTACATGTGTATAACCTATGCACCTCAAACCTTTCAAATAATTAAGGTCAGAACTTGAACATGGCACCTTTCTCCGAAGTGTCAATATTCAATAAGCTTCATGTGCACAGCACAACAGCCACAATGTTGGGACTTATTCATTAGTGTCATTGGATCACCAGACTTTGGGCAGTCATAGTCGTTAGAAATGGTAATAAACCATGCCTGCAGAGAGGAGAAGAGAACTGGCATTTTCTTGACATGTTGTGGATGTGATAGAGTGTGTGATTGAATATTAAATCTCTAAGATCATGATAGGAATTGTTGCCTTATATCTGACAGTATCCAAAATGCAGGACTTGAAGTTGGACACGTTTGCCCTGTTCAATTTTAATTCATAGTACTTAACTCCATACAAACTCTGCTTTGTACATATGATCATGGCTAATCTACTGCCAATGCACCTGTCAACCTTCCATTTCTGTTGAATTTGAATTTGTTGGTGTCGATTGTGCTCACGAATGCATACAAAGGAATCGTAACTACCGACCTCACAGCTGGGAAGAACGTCAATAGGTTAGAATCTTTTCTGGACCTACTAGCCACAAATTTTACTCTGCATTTGATACAGGGCGCGGAATACTTGAAACTGTTTAACGAAAGTTGGATGGAATCATATC